>CAJHQP010003732.1:0-63571 GCA_905132765.1 Moricandia arvensis | reverse complement strand
ATTATTGACTGTTACCATTAATAATCTAATTAGACTATTTTACTTTTGCATATAATATGACGAACACTATGCAATCTTCGTATAGTGTAATTATTGACGAACTTTATTTGGTCATGTTGGCTGGTATTGTTTTTATAAATCTGCAAGATTAACAACACTTCTGCTACAAGCTACATTATTAAGGTCATTTCTAATTTAAAGTAATGATTTTATTTAGCGAAGATAACTCCTTAAGATAAAGATGATTTAATCACCTCATTACGCGATGATGGAATTGGAGTTGAAGCATCGAGTAAGCTTTTAACTGAAGGTATCTTATTCTATTATTTACAAGCTTCTTGATCTACTGAATAACTCACCTTCAAAGATAATTACACTTATCATTGACTTAAGAAGTCTATGATGAAACCCCTATATAGTTGGGAGAGCAAGTATGATGATTCTTTTTAAATTCGTGGAATGTGCAACAAAACAAACAGCCTCTTTGGTGCAGTAATTCCTTGACAAAAATTTCTATATAGAAGATACGAGATATGAGGAAAAAATGAAATGTGTGAGATTATGCAAGAAGAATATGTTTTAAACAAGTTTTTATTAAAGTTACATGTAATTATGTTTTCGACCATGCATGTCTTCTTTCAATGGTTGACAAAGGGCAAATAATGATTGTCCAATTTGTCGCTATAGTTACCCATTATTATATAGTGAATGATTAGCATTTAATTTTCATGTTTGTGATTGCTTTAAATTTAGTTGCATTCACAATAAAAGCTGTATTTTGCGATTCACGATCACACTCTTATCAACATTGTGAACAGTATTATTGATTACAAAAATGCGAGACTACTACATGCGACGATATCGCGCGAGTTCATTACCAGTACGCTACGATGTACTAATAACTTGTAAATGTATAATCAGCCAGGCTTATGTCTTTGCTTTGTCTTTTGAATCATACTCTCAAGGGCACATGTTTAAAGGAGTATCACTATACTGTGTTAACAGATGTTTGATCACAACAAATATTCATATGCATCAGAGAGATGTTAGCTCACTATACAGCTAACTGAATTGACATAAAATTCTATATAAGAATATATATGGTTTAAATGGTTACTATGTTATTCTGCTAGCTATATCTAGCATCTACGTAGTTGCACAGTCACACGAAGAACGACTAGGGTGTTACGAATATACGATATATAGATATATAATATGTTGATCACTATCATCATATGTCTATGATCAAGCATATGATAAATATATATACATGTTTGCATTATATTTTGTATTGTAGTACTTTCATGAGCATAGATCGCACAAAGGAAAAGCAGAGCGAGGGACAATAAAAAGCAAATAGAAAATGATTTGTAGGTTTCCTTTGGGAAGATATGGTTCTGTGCGTTTGCTTTAACTTTATGATCAGCGAGATTCATAACAGGGAGGAGACAACTCCTTGATCACGTCATGTGTGAATGTGTGTTACGTCGAGCATTAGAATTTTGTGTAAATTTTTTTGACTCAAGATTGTTTAAATAGAATTGAAAAGGTACAAATGGTAAAGTATGCAAAATTAAAAAAATTAAAACAGTTAAAAATGAATAGGTATATATAACAATTCGTAAGAAAATCAGTCTTTCATCATTAGAATTCGATATATACAATGTTAATCTATTATCAAAATGTGTGTAACAACTTTTTTTAATAAAAATCAATATTATTGATTGTTACCAAATTAATAATCTTAATTAGACTATTTTAGTTTTGCAGATAATATGATGAACACTATCACATCTTTTTATAGTGTAAGTATTGACGAGCTTTTATTTGATCATGTTGCTGGTATTGTTTTTATAATCTGCAAGATGTACAACACTTCCGCTATAATACCATTATTAAGTTCATTTACATTTAAAGTAAATGATTTTATTTACGAAGATGACTCCTTAGACAAAGATGATTTTAATCAATCATTACGCGATGATGGAATTGGAGTTGAAGCATCGAGTACATTTCTGAAGGATATTATTCTTATTATTTCACAAGCTATTGAATCTACTGGATATTCACCTTCAAAGATCATTACACTATCATTGACATTAGAAGTCTATGATGAAACCCCTAATCATAGTTGGGAAGCGCAAGCTATTGATGATTCTTTTAATTCGTAGAATGTGCAATCAAAACCAGCCTCTTTGGATGCAGTTAATTCCTTGACAAAAAATTTCTATATATAATATAGAGATAATGAAGGAAAAAATGAAATGTGTGTGATATGCCAAGAAGAATATGTTTCCAAACAAGTTTTATTAAAGTTACCATGTAATTATGTTTTCGACCATGCATGTCTTCTTTCTTGGTTGAACAAATAATGATTGTCCAATTTGTCGCTATGAGTTACCTTATTAATATAGTGAATGATTACATTTAAATTTTCATGTTTTTGATTGTTTAAATTAGTTGCACACAATAAAATCGTATTTGAGAATTCACAGTCACACTTTTATCACATTTGTAACATTATTTTTTTATAAAATGAGCTTCCGCGCGATATCGCGAGGGTTCATTACCTAGGTGATGTATATAACCTGTAAAATGTATAATCAGGGGCTTTATGTCTTTGCTTTGTCTTTTGAACCCAACTCTAAAGGGCACATGTTTAAAGGAGTATATATGTGTTGACAGATCTTTGAATCACAACCAAATATTCATATGAATCAGAAGAGATTGTTAGTTTATAACGAAATACATAAAATTCATAAAAGAAATAAGGTTTTAAAATGGCTAATATGTTTTTTTGTTAACCTGATCTAATAGGAAACGTAAAAGAAGAACAAAGGGGTTGTTACGTACACCATTGATAACAAAAATATTGTTCCATACACATGCATATGATACAAAGAGAGAATTTTACATGTATGCATCTATTTTTCGTAGCATCCATGAAGTCGACAAAGGGAAAAGCAGAGCGAGGGACAGTAAAAAGCAAAGAGAAAATGATTTGCAGGTTTCCTATGGGAAGATATGGTTCTGTGCGTTTGCTTTAACTTTATGATCAGCGAGATTCATAACAGGGAGGAGACAACTCCTTGATCACGTCATGTGTGAATGTGTGTTACGTCGAGCATTAGATTTTTGTGTAAATTTTTTTGACTCAAGATTTTTTAAATAGAATTGAAAAGGTACGAATGGTAAAGTATGGAACATTTAAAAAATTAAAACAGTTAAAAATGAATAGGTATATATAACAATGCGTAAGAAAATCAGTCTTTCATCATTAGAATTCAATATATACAATGTTAATCTATTATCAAAATGTGTGTAACATTTGTTTTTAAAAATCAATATTATTGATTGTTACCAAATTAATAATCTTAATTAAACTATTTTACTTTTGTAGATAACATGACGAACATTATCACATCTTCTTATAGTGTAAGTATTGATGAGCCTTTATTTGATCATGTTGCTGGTATTGTTTTATAATCCGCAAGATCTACAACAATTCCGCTACAATACCATTATTAAGGTCATTTACATTTAAAGTAAGTGATTTTATTTACGAATATGACTCCTTAGACAAAGATGATTTTAATCAATCATTACGCGATGATGGAATTGGAGTTGAAGCATCGAGTACATTTCTGAAGGATCTTACTCTTATTATTTCACAAGCTATTGATCTACTGGATATTCACCTTCAAAGATCATTACACTATCATTGACATTAGAAGTCTATTATGAAAACCCTAATCATAGTTGGGAGGAGCAAACTATTGATGATTCTTTTAATTCGTGGAATGTGCAACCAAAACCAGCCTCTTTGGATGAAGTTAATTCCTTGAAAAAAAATTCTATATAGAAGATATAGATAATGAAGGAAAAAATGAAATGTGTGTGATATGCCAAGAAGAATATGTTTACAAACAAGTTTTATTAAAGTTACCATGTAATTATGTTTTCAACCATGCATGTCTTCTTTCATGGTTGAAAGGAAATAATGATTGTCCAATTTGTCGCTATGAGTTACTTTATTAATATAATGAATGATTACATTTAAATTTTCAAGTTTTTGATTGTTTAAGTTTAGTTTCACACAATAAAATCGTATTTGCGAATTCACAGTCACACTTTTATCACATTTGTAACATTATTTTCTTTTAAAATGAGCTCTTGCTCGATATCGCGCTGGTTCATTACCTAGGTCGATGTATATAACCTGTAAAATGTATAATCAGGGGCTTTATGTCTTTGCTTTGTCTTTTGAACCCAAATCTAAAGGGCACATGTTTAAAGAAGTATATATGTGTTGACAGATCTTTGAATCACAACCAAATATTCATATGAATCAGAAGAGATTGTTAGTTTATAACGAAATACATAAAATTCATAAAAGAAATAAGGTTTTAAAATGGTTAATATGTTTTTTTGTTAATCTGATCTAATAGGAAACGTCAAAGAAGCACAAAGGGGTTGTTACGTACACCATTGATAATAAAAATATTGTTCCATACACATGCATATGATACAAAGAGAGATTTATTACATGTATGCATCTATTTTTTGTAGCATCTATGAAGTCGACAAAGGGAAAAGCAGAGCGAGAGACAATAAAAAGCAAATAGAAAATGATTTGTAGGTTTCCTTTGGGTAGATATGGTTCTATGCGTTTGCTTTAACTTTATGATCAGCGAGATTCATAACAGGGAGGAGACAACTCCTTGATCACGTCATGTGTGAATGTGTGTAACATCGAGCATTAGAATTTTTGTGTAAATTTTTTTGACTCAAGATTTTTTAAATAGAATTGAAAAGGTACGAATGGTAAAGTATGCAACATTTAAAAAATTAAAACAGTTAAAAATGAATAAGTATATATAACAATGCGTAAGAAAATCAGTCTTTCATAATTAAAATTCGATATATATAATGTTAATCTATTATCAAAATGTGTGTAACAACTGTTTTCAAAAATCAATGTTATTGACTGTTACCAAATTAATAATCTTAATTAGACTATTTTACTTTTGTAGATAATATGACGAACACTATCACATCTTCTTATAGTGTAGTATTGATGAGCCTTTATTTGATCATGTTGCTGGTATTGTTTTTATAATCTGCAAGATCTACAACACTTCTGCTATAATACCATTATTAAGGTCATTTACATTTAAAGTAAATGATTTTATTTACGAAGATGACTCCTTAGACAAAGATGATTTTAATCAATCATTACGCGATGATGGAATTGGAGTTGAAGCATCAAGTACATTTCTGAAGGATATTATTCTTATTATTTCACAAGCTATTGAATCTACTGGATATTCACCTTCAAAGATCATTACACTATCATTGACATTAGAAGTCTATGATGAAACCCCTAATCATAGTTGTGAGGAGCAAGCTATTCATGATTCTTTTAATTTGTGGAATGTGCAACCAAAACCAGCTTCTTTGGATGCAGTTAATTCCTTGACAAAAAATTTCTATATAGAAGATAGAGATAATGAAGGAAAAAATGAAATGTGTGTGATATGCCAAGAAGAATATGTTTCCAAACAAGTTTTATTAAAGTTACCATGTAATTATGTTTTTTACCATGCATGTCTTCTTTCATGGTTGAAAGCAAATAATGATTGTCCAATTTGTCGATATGAGTTACCTTATTAATATAGTGAATGATTACATTTAAATTTTCATGTTTTTGATTGTTTAAATTTAGTTGCACACAATAAAATCGTATTTTCGAATTCACAGTCACACTTTTATCACATTTGTAACATTATTTTTTTATAAAATGAGCTTCGTGCGATATCGCGCGGGTTCATTACCTAGGTCGATGTATATAACATATAAAATGTATAATCATGGGCTTTATGTCTTTGCTTTGTCTTTTGAACCCAACTCTAAAGGGCGCATGTTTAAAGGAGTATATATGTGTTGACAGATCTTTGAATCACAACCAAATATTCATATGAATATGAAGAGATTGTTAGTTTATAACGAAATACATAAAATTCATAAAAGAATTAAGGTTTTAAAATGGTTAATGTGTTTTTTTGTTAATCTGATCTAATAGGAAACGTCAAAGAAGAACAAAGGGGTTGTTACGTACACCATTGATAACAAATATATTGTTTCATACACATGCATATGATACAAAGTGAGATTTTTTACATGTATGCATCTATTTTTTGTAGCATCCATGAGTCGACAAAGGGAAAAGCAGAGAGAGGGACAGTAAAAAGCAAAGAGAAAGTGATTTGTAGGTTTCCTTTGGGAATATATGGTTCTGTGTGTTTGCTTTAACTTTATGATCAATGAGATTCATAACAGGGAGGAGACAACTCCTTGATCACGTCATGTGTGAATGTGTATTACGTCGAGCATTAGAATTTTTGTGTAATTTTTTTTTACGTAAGATTTTTTAAATAGAATTGAAAAGGTATGAATGGTAAAGTATGCAACATTTAAAAAATTAAAACAGTTAAAATGAATAGTTGTATATAACAATGCATAGAAAGGTGCAACCCTGGGACCAGTGACGGTCTAGAAATTATTATGATCCGGGGCAAATATAGAATTTGTTAAGAAAATATAGTATATACAAAGGGGCATTCATTAAAAACATGAAAAAAACACATTAAAATTTTAAAATCATGGTGGGAAACTGTTCCACCTTTTGTCAATGTAGCTTCGCCACTGCCTTGGGTATTACAACTAATTTTTTTTTGTCAACAAAAGGTAACAGATCACATGGATTCTGTAAACCACTCTGGTAACTCTGCATCCATATGAACGACTGAGGACGTTTGTTTCCTAGCACTTCTTGCAAGGCTGTCCGCCCTACTGTTCGCCGTTCTTGGTATATGAATGATCTTTGAGTGGATGAAGCTGGTATGGAGATGCTTTATGTCTTCCAAATAAGTCGCAAAGGCTGGCCAATCTTCTGGTTCTGACACCATCTTCACCAGTTGTAAGCACCGTTGCAAAGGTTTTTTAAAGTATGCAAGTAATAGAATTGAAAATGTACGAGTAATAAAATATGCAAGTTTTTTAAAGTTAAGAAGTTAGATATAAATTTGTCCAAAAAAGCAGTTATATACAAATAAAAGGATGCAACTTTTGGTGACATTTTTCACAACCTCTTATAATGAAAAACACATCTTTTGGATTTTTATTATTATTTCACAGTCATTTTATAATCACTTGCATGTGAAAACACAGATAATCATGGAAAACACATCATTTCAAAATTTGGCAATTTTCAAAACTGATCACATTTTTTATTGTTTACAACACAATATGAAAAGTCATGGTTTTTTAGATTATATGTAGTTATTTTAAAATAGTATTTCTATAATATATTTTGAAGAGACACATCAATATATAAAACACCCTAATTATAGTGTACTTTAATTTATTGTAAAAATATATGCATATGATGAAATACACATCAAAACTTTTTTCAAACAAATGAAATCAGTTCTATAACTATTAATTTTTAATAAATGTCTTTTTATAACAATTAATTTTTAACTATTTTAAAAAAAATTCTAATAGTTACATGTTGAAAAAAAAGTCTCTATTTTTATATGAAAAGACACAACTTTTCAATATAACATTAAAAAATGAAATCAATTATAAATCAAAAGACACCATGAATAAATGAACAATAATGAACAAAAATGTAATAAACAATTATGAACAAAACTATAATGAAAAGACACTTCCCTTTGAATTAATTGGGTTTGCTATTATTAATAACTAGAAATATAGTCCCCGCGCAAGCGCGGAGCCGGATCCGTTTTTAATGCTTTAAGTGTGTATGAGATTTTGTTGTTCGTATCTTGTCTAAATCTTTGTTTTTTGCGTATTGTATATTGGAGTCATCACTTCCATTGAGTTCACTTCCGTTTTGTTATGTCTTCAAGTGAAGTGTAATTTTCATTAGAAAGCCGAATAAAAATCAGAAAGATTACGACATTAAGTTATGTACATAAGATAGTTTGAAGATCAGAAAGTTTAATCCCTAAAACTTTATGTACTACTTTATGAAAAATTCTAATTTATATGTAGAGATGAAATCTTTAATTTGCTTGTTGACATTAAATAATAATGTAACGTCCCGACCGCCCACGGTTAATAGGCTATCCATGTCCACGCTCTTGGCCCGTGGATCCTATCCCATCTGACGTTCGGTTCGTTAATTTTTTCAAAGTCTCCGAATCATTGTTTACTGACCCTACAATCACTACCCGACTTTCCTCGTGTTTTGAATTCATCCGCATGGTATCGTGGACACCTTTAGAAAAGACCAAACTGTAATATTATTATATAAAATTTAGTTTCTGGTTTACAAAATCTCATGTAGCTAAGTTGGTTATGTCAATCAAATAAACATTGAGGTGAATGGTTCGAATCTCATAGCATGCAATACATCATTTTAAAAAAAAAATGTGTGGGACCCACTTAACGCTGACGTGGCGGAAGGGGAGAGAGTAAAATTTCTCATTATAATATAGATTTTTATAATATATTTTGAAGAGACACATCAATAAAGAAAACACCCTAATTATAGTATACTTTAATTTATTGTAAAAATATATGCATATGATGAAATACACATCAAAACATTTTTTCAAACAAATGAAATCATTTCTATAACTATTAATTTTTAATAAATGTCTTTTTATAACAATTAATTTTTAACTACTTTTAAATTTTTTCTAGAGAGAATTTCAAGTTTACCACTTTTGTTGTACCACTTTTCATTTTTACTTTCATTAAAGAGATATTTTCATAAATACCATTTTTTAAGAGATAATTTTGAAAAATTAATTAGAATCTTAAATTTTACATTCCTAAACCTACCCTACCCTATCCCCACCCCTCAATTCTAAACTCTAAGTCTTAGATTATTTAACCCAAAGGTTATAAGTGTATTTTTTTCCTTTTAAAAATAAGGATAAAAGTGATTAAAGTAAAAATGAAAAATGGTACAAAGAAAATTGTATTTTTTACAATTTCCCTTTTTCTAATAGTTACATGTTGAAAAAGAAAATCTCTGTTTTTTTTATGAAAAGACACAACTTTTTAATATAATTTAAAAAAAATGTAATCAATTATAAATCAAAAGACACCATAAATAAATGAACAGTAATGAACAAAAATACATAATAAACAGTTATGAACAAATTTATAATGAAAAAATACATCTTTGGATTAAATGGGTTTGCTATTATTAATAGATTGAGATATATGAATTCGTAGAGGTGTAACTTCTTTTTTTCTGTGCACAATCCAAATTATTTGTACAATTTGTTGGTTCACTGTTCAGACAAGTGATGATATGTCGGCCCTCTTTTCTGACTGGTTAAGCAACACAGATAGAATGGAAAGCCTAACAAAGTTATACAACCCTCACACTTCCGGAAATCTGGCTCTTCAAATCTCCTTCCCTTGAATTAAATATTGGAGATATATTAGGCCGAAAGAAGACTAGGGGGATCTTACTAAATCTAGGATTTGAAAAGATTTCATTTTTTTCTCAAATTTTTTTATTATATCTAACATTTATAAATTCTGTATGAAATTCAAGTTTATTAGATTAGTCATTCGTATAAATTCTCTCAAATTCAGTTTACCGGAAAATATGGATTTTGTCGACAAAATCCATCAAATGAGATTTGATGAGATTTGGATGATATTTTAAAAACAACGAACATAAATATTGCATCTTGTGATGGTATTTGAAACTTTTTTTAAAAATTAAAAAAAAACCTTTCATATTTTTAAAAAGAAAATCAAATTGTTTGAAATGAAATAAAAATAAAAAGTTATTTGAAAATTATTTTTAAAAACTTTTATAAATTTTATATACTTCATAAAAATAATAGTACCAAATTATAATAATTTAAAAAGAAAATTATTATTTAAAATAAATATTTAAAATTTAAAGGATTTTTTCAAAAACTATGAAATTTCTTCAAAACTCCATAAACCTTGTAACAAACCTTTTAAGATTTATTCAAATCTCAGGGGATCTTATTGGATCAAGGATTTGAGAGGATTTTATTTTTTTCAAAAATCCCCCTATCATTCATAAATTCTATAAGAAATCCAAGCTTATTGGATTAGTCATTTGTACAAGCTCTCCCAAATTCCAGCTTATTAGAAAATATGGATTTTGCCAACTAAATCCATCAAATGAGATTTAGTGGGATTTGGATGACATTTTATAGTGAAAAACAACAAATTGAAATACTACATCTTGTGATGGTATTTGAAACTTTAAAAAAAATAAAAAAATTCTTTCGCATTTTTAAAAAGAAAAACAAACAATTTAAAATGAAATAAAAATAAAAATTATTTAAAAAAAAAATTAAAACTTATTTATATTTATATATTTCATAAAAAATATTATCAAATTATAATAATAAAAAGAATCAAATATCATTTCAAAAAAATATTAAAAATTAAAAAATGTGTTCTTCAAAAATTCTGAATTTTTTTCAAAATCACCATAAAGTTTGTAACAAATCTTTTTTAGAATTTCCTCAAATCTCGAATTTTCTTGGATTTACTCAAATCTTGAATTCTCTTAAATTCTTGGTTTAATAAGCTCCACTCAGACTTTCTTAAATTTACTCAAATCTTAAATTTTCTTAAATCCTTAATTCAATAAGCCCCCTATATGTTAGGGATCAAAATTGTGAATCCTTTTGAACAGAAGAAAATCTAATATATATATATATATATATGGTTCAGCTTAGTATGAATCCTTTTGAGGAATAACTGACCTCAAAACAAATCTGTAAAGGCTCAGACTCAAAGCGGAAAAAGGATGGACAACTGGTTCTAGTAGAGTGTTTGGCCTTCACATCTGAGGCATCTCCTCTTGTGCCCCCAAATCTCATCGTGTAATCGCTATAGTCCCCTGCAATTAAAATGAAAATAAAACAATTTCATTTATTTGAAAAAATGAGTAAAAGACGAGAATACTTTGCATATTCAACATAATTACATTATGAACCTGGATACTATCCAACCCATCCGACCCGACCCGCAAATTTGGACAAACCAAATTAACCGATTCTAACCATTCTAACCAAAACATCGATTTTTGCAAACCTCATTAACCAATTTCAGTATAATAAACCCTAGTTCTCCCCGATAATTCCCAAATCCTTCTTTCAATCAAAAGAGAAAAAACTCTCGATTCTCTCTCAAATCTCACTCACTGAAGCTATGGTGGAAACGAGGGGAGGGGCTAAAAGGAAACACAAACCACCACCGGAGAAAAAAAAGGGAGAGAAGGCGAAATCCGTGAAGAGGGGGAAGTTTGTAATGTCGGCCTCTCCGCCCTCATCGATGGCTCCGGAGCATGTGATGGCGACGACGACGACCACAGAGGCGGCTACGGAGAGAGACACCACGGAGAGAGACACCGCAACAACAATGGAGTCGACGGAGAGGATAAATGTTCTTGTGAATGCTGTGGTGGGGGTTGAAGGTCATCAATCTGCGGAGGTGGGGGAGGACGATAATGAGAAGTCCTCTGAGGCGACATTGTCAAATGAAGATAACGAAGGGAAGGAGACAGGGTCTGTTGACAAGGATGGAGAGGCTTCCTCTGAAAAAGAGAATGTAGATGGTGAAGGAGAAGGAGATGAAGAAGAAGTTGAAGAAGAAGGAGAAGGAGAAGAAGAAGAAGAAGAAGAAGAAGAAGAAGAAGAAGAAGGCGAATCAGAGGAAGAAGAAGGCGAATCAGAGTAAGATGTAAGAGAGAAGGACGTAGCAAACAACGTATATGAATCAAGAGTTGTGGAAAGAGATAATAATGTGGCGGAAGAAGGAGAAGGGAGTGGGGAAAACCGCAATTCAGCAGGATCAGAGCATGGAGAGGTAACAAAGGAACAATAGTAGATTGAGTAACTTTGGTATAACTATAAAGTAGTTTTACTAGTGATTTTTCGCGATTACAATGTGTTTCATTGGTGATTAGTGCAATATATTGTTAGAAATCACGTCGACGTGGAATGTCCTTTTCTAATTTGTTCTTACTAAGAAAGTGCTCTTAGAAAGACAATGAAATGTATAAGAGAAACTTTGAAATAATGAGTTATTAGATGTAAAAGTAATTTTCTAATTTTCACATATTTCTTTAATTTTTACAGATCAAATTTCAGCAAGAATATGAGTTATATCACAAGTTTAATTCTGGTCACTCGATGGATCTAAGTTAAATCACATTAGATAAAATAAAATGTAACATACTAGCAAGCCGCAGTTTTCCATAGTTTTACATGAGGTTTAATACAAAAGTTCAACATAAGTAAAATCGAAACCAAAGATGTTGTCTCATTCAGTTGGATTACTTTGCCTTCCAAACAACAACCAAGTGAAACCGTAGTTCTGTCGTGCTCGCCTTTTGTTCTGTGTCCTTTTACGTCGTTCTCCCGCTGATGGCTTCCTCTTATCAGTTTTCCTCCCTTTCTTCTTCAGACGTTCTGGAGGCATCACCTGAATCTCTCTGATGTAATCTGGTACGTTCCAATCACACATGTGCGGGACAGAATAAATGGTCTTGTAATAAGCCAGTGCCCAAAGTTCTGCCCAGTAATATTTTGAGCACAACTCGTGATACTCTATCTTCTCACCACGTCGACGGTCAGGACCATCATCAACGTCAAGCAAATACAAGTAAGCAGCAAGACCATGTATACAAGGATACTTTTCATAATCATACACCTTGCAAGTACAACTCTTCGCTCTCAGGTTCACCAAATAGATCTTTCCATCTTCCTTGTCTGTTACCTCGAACTCAAGCTCATAACTATTTAGCTCACGCACCGGTGTTTTATCAGCTTTGGCCCATAGGTCGTGCAAGTGGTTCTCAACAAGAGGAACCAGTTTGGTATCCATCGATCCAGAGACAGCGTCCTTCCGATGTTCGTTAAACCACTCGGAGAATTGTTTGATGATTGTATCCAACAGTGGTATTAACGCATACCTCCTTGCGTCCTTAAACGTGCTGTTCATGGACTCCACACTATTGCTAGTGTCCAAGTTGTATCGGTCACGTGGAAAAAAAACCCTTGCCCAAGTGTCTTTCTCAGTCTGCTCCTCCACATACTTGTACGCTGAGGGATATCTCACCTTAAAAGTTGCATAAGTAGAATCAAATTTTGTCCTCGTGTAACATCTAGCTAACTCCATAAATCTCCATCCGACTACGGCTTTGTTGGTGTTACAAGCATGAGCTCTTACATTCTGGGCCAGATGCCATATACAATGCCCATGGTGAGCTTGTGGAAACACATTAGCTACAGCCATGATGAGGCTTGGGTTTCTATCGCTCATAAAAACCAATTCAGAAGAGTCCGGGATAACAGTTTTGAGCATCTCGAAAAACCATTTCCAACTAGCTTTATTCTCACCGTCGAGTACAGCAATAGCGAGGGGATAATGGTGACGATTGGGATCTTGAGCTTTAGCAAATACTAGTACACCGCCATACCCGTTCTTCAAAAATGTGGCGTCGACAACTATCACTTTCCTCATGACCGCAAACCCTTCAATACATGCTCCCAACGCAATGAACAAGTACTTGAACTTACCTGCCTCATCCAACTTCAAACTTGTTTTTGTTTCTGGATTGACTTGCTCTAACATGTACAAGTAGCTAGGAAGCATCATGTAGCAGTCTTCTGAATTACCACGCAAATGAGATATAGCTAGATTTTTCCCTCTCAATGTTGTGGAGTAGGATATTGTCAGCCCAAAATCCAACTTTAGCACCTCGACGATATCTTTCGGAACAGGAGTTCTCACTTTTCCAGGATATCGCTCATTCAAATAGGTAGCAACTAATGGTGCTGAGCCTCTCCTCTTTCTCTTGCTGCAACCGCTTTGACTTGTCCGACAACATGTATGCACACCCGTGTACCTCCTAATGGAAAATTTTTTGGTATTTCTAATCTTTGCAGCTCTTAAACCCCATTTACAGCTTCCTACACAACATTTTAGCACCAATCGTTTGCGATCCGACTTTTTTGTAACATACCGAAAGCATTCAACATATGCGGCTCTGTCCACAATCTCTTGAATTGATTTCTTGCTTGGAAATTCCTGAAGCTTACTCAGACCCAAGCCATCTTCCCATGTCTTAATAACCTGACTTGATTTTTCCACAGGAGGCTGCTCAACATACTTATCTGCCATCTCAGGAGCGGTTTCACTCTCAGTTGCCGTTTCCTTCCCAGCAGCGGTCTCCATCCCGGTAGCTGTCTCCGTCCCCGTAGCTGTCTCCATCCCCGTAACTGTCTCCGTCTCAGCACCGATGTCCGTCTCCATAAAATCATCTCCTCTTGTATCATCATCACCATTCTCTGCCTCCATCCCCTCTTTCTGACCATTTGCTTGCCCATTTTCTACGTACAAAGTTATGGCATTAGGTTCAATTTCATCAGCATTTCCCTCCAACATTTCGTAGTTCATACCAAACGAACTTGTGCCCACTCTAGACAGCTTCTCTAGCTGATCCGATCTACTTATCTACTCCACTAACAAAAGACATGTTCGGTTCTCTCTATCAACGGATGTTACGTAAACAAACAAATCCTCATCATCATTAATAGTTAACTGTCCTTCACAATCAACCACCAACGGTCTATATCCCAATGACAGCTTCACTTTACTTTCATCCAATTGAAGCTTTTTATACAACCTTTCTTTCATCATTGCCATACTTATATCCTCCACTTCTTTCTTAAAGGTTACACTATACGAGCGATCTTTGAATTTCAAATGTACGCTCACGTGTTTCCCCATTGTATCTTGCATAAAACAACAGAATAAAGCCCAGTTGATCTTAGTTCTACCGAGTTATCTTCAGATATACTAACTTTAACCTATCTAGTATACTACAATTATCAGTTTTACTAGTTTTACTGAGTTTTGCACAGTATACTACAATATTCAGTTCTACTAGTCATACTAAGTTTTACACAGTATACTACAATATTCGGGTACGATTGAGAACTCTCTCTGCAACCCTACTCATAATTAAATTTGATACATTCAACCACATACTTCCATTGTATACCAATTTCATTTACAAATCGACCCATAAAAAATGCTTATTGCACCAAATCATCAAATTCATCATCTATTGTTACAACTATCAAATTATTTCTATCCAATGTACATCAATCCAGGAGGAGATAAGATAAGAACTAACGGAGGCATCTCCACCTACCTCGAAGGAATGCTGGCCGGAATCGTCGTAGACAGCAAAGTTGGGAAGAGTGGAAGCTCTGAGCTGAGGGAGGAGGAGGGATCGAGAGGAGGGAAGGGAGGAGCTTCGACGAGTGAAGAGAGGAGATGACTCAGCTGGCTCAATTGGATTGAATTGAGTCAATTGAATCACAAACCGTGAACCGAAATAGAAACCAAAACCATTAACTCCTCAATCCGAACCAACCTCGGTTCCCCTCAACCAACCCAACCCAATCGATTTAAATCGATTTTTTTTCAAAAATAGGTAAGGGTAATTTCGTCTTCTCACATTGGGTTAATGAAAAAGGGGCATAAGGGATTTTCGGAACCCATATCAGATTTTGCATATGAGATTTGGAGGCACGAGAGGAGATGTCTCCTCACATCTTTCGGCCTAACATATCTCTAAATATAAAAATCAAACTTAATTTTTTTTTTTAGTTTCTCTTACGAGGAAATGTGAATGGTTTTACAGTCAAAGGACGTGAAACATGAATAGATTATAGATGCAAGGTTCAACCGAGGACACAAGTTTTTCCAATATGGGTTTCAGTTTCAAAAAGAGAGACGTTGTTAGGAGTGAACCTAATCACCCTTTGATACCTTAGAACACAAAGTTGCTTTGATACCAATTAAGGCCTCTCTTCAGAGCTAAGAGAGTTTGTAAAGAACAAACTAATAAACACAAGTTTCTTTTGGCAAATTCCATCTCCCTTTTTATTTCTTTTTAGTTTTTCTTATATAGAAGCAAATGGAACTCTATGTTCCCAACAAAACAGGAAGCATAAAGATAATGAAAGAGAACATGTCTTGCTTGGATTCTGTAATCTAGGAATAAACTAAACTATGTACTATAGTTTCTTTCTTGTTGACTTCCAATTCATCTATCACTTTATCTCTTATCAGACGGGAAATCGGCAAATTCATACATCAACAGAAGGCCACGGTCCCGATCAGTACATATACTCGGACCATGTGCTAAAACATACATCAACACATAATATATTCAAATTTCATACACCAATTCACAGAATTCGGCTTTTACATACATGGACCGATTTTCCGTTAGTCAAAAATAACAGAATCTGAGCTGTCCGTTAGATGTTGCTGACGTGGCTTTTTATATTTTAAATAATTAATAATTTCAAAAAAAAAATTCTACAAAAGTGGTGGAGGAGGCTTGAACCCGGGTCTCAGTGCTATTTTATCGGATCCATAAACCACTATGTCAAACTCATTTAATTGATAATATTCTCTATTGTTTCCTATTTATACCTAATGAATATTTTTATTCAAATATTTCTATATTATTTTTATGTGTCTTTCTCATCATCCCAAGTTTCAAACAAAACTAAATAATCAAAAGCAATTCTCTCAAATAGTTATTTTAAGGTTTTGTCATCAACATAACCTTTAAAATGATTAAAATTCTATTAAAGAGACAAAATATTATTTTAACTCTAGTTTTACAGATATATAAATATAATTAATGAAATAAAAATTGTTTTTTAAATAATTTTGAATTATATGTTTTCAAATTCAAATTTGTATGATAATTTTTCGAATCTTTCTTTCACTTTTCTTTTTCATTATTTTCATATTTTGTTTCTGAAATTCAAAATTTTTTTTAAAAATTTTAAATAGATTCAAAAAACATTTTTGAAGTTCAAAAAGAAAATATAAAAAAAGTTTGAAAAAACCAAAAAATTATTATAAAAAGTTTAAATGTGAAAAAATAAAATGTGAAACTATTTAAAAAAATATTTTATTTTATTTTATTATTTATTTAAATAATTATTTATATTCATATATTTATATCTATAAAGCAAATGCAAGAAAAGTCTTTTGTCTTTTTAGTGAAATTTATTTTGATCATTTTTTTATAGAAGTTTTTTTGGTGACAAAAACTTAGAAATGATTATTTGATAAAATTGTTTTGATTACTGTTTAGATGATAAGACTAACACAAAAAAAAATATAGAAATATTTGAATAAAAAAAATTATTAGGTATAAATAGGAAACAATAGAGAATATTAAAAATTAAACGAGTTTGGCATAGTGGTTTATGGATCCAATAAAATGGCACTCAGACCCGGGTTCGAGTCTCTTCCACCTCCTTCCTAGAATTTTTTTTGAAATATAAAAAGCCACGTCAGCAACATCTAACGGACAGCTCAGATTCTGTTATTTTTGACTAACGGAAAATCGGTCCATGTATGTAAAAGCCGAATTCTGTAAATTGGTGTATGAAATTTGAATATATAATGTGTTGATGTATGTTTTAGCACAGGGTCCGAGTATATGTATTGATCGGGACCGTGGTCTTGTGTTGATGTATGAATCGACCGATTTCATAAGACGTTCACATTGATCTTGGGGATTCTTGTGTTATTACGAAGATGAGAATAAGTTGTTGATAAATGAATATATATATGCCTTCTCAGTCTGATCGATCATCAGTTCCATTGTTCTCAACTTTTTCGCTGTCTGAGGACCGATTTCTAAATCATCGTGGCAAGCACAACAATGATCGGATTTTCTTGAGCAGAGATTGTTCCAGTAAAAATAGCAGTAGCAATATTGGTAGTGAGGGATTGAGTGAGTCTGGTTCGAGTAGACTTCCACAGCTCTCCATCGAGTCATTATGAGGATTCACCTAAGAAGGGAGGAGCTAAAAGGGTGGTTAAATAAGTTAGATGTTCAACTTACTTCTTGACTGAGGGTGTGACCATTATTTCTTCTCTCTTCATATTTCACATATTAATATTTAACGTAAAAATACAAAAGAAGGGGGGAGATTATTTATTTAGTGTCTAGACTTGCTGCTGCTCATGCTCATCAATGCCTTGAGCATCAGACTCTTCTTCCCCTTTCTCAATGAAGTTTTTTGCTTTATCTCCACTATCTCTCTACTTGCTGACATAGAAGATATCGCTCTTTGTGGTTCCGGTAACGCCTATTTATGATATCAATCACACAGATCAGAAAATAATTATGAATGTTGAACAAAAAAAGAATGAATATATTCAAATACAATACCAGTATTCTTGGCTGGCTTGGGGAGCTTGAACGTTTCAGTAGAGATCCTGAACGCATGAGAGGAAATCTCATTGGAGAGTTTCCTCTTTTACCTGCAATATTCACACACTTACTTGCCTGAATGCTGAGAAATAGCCAAACAAAAGAGATAGCTTTGCATAGTTGTTGTTTGTACTGTTTGGAGTTCTGTTGTTGCTCATGTTGTTGTGTAAGAAGGAGAAGCTTCCTGTCTTGTTAGCTTTTCTGCAATCGACCAACCAATAATCCGGTTTACAAACAATTTAAACCAGAGAAGAGAGATGAATTAAGAAGAAGAATAAGACCAGATTCAAGATTCTACCTTGCAGTAGTATTTGGGTGGCTTTCTAGAATGGTTGATCGAACAGCTTTTCAGGCATATCAAGAAAGGACTCAGATATCATAAACACAGAACCAAATCAAACATATGGGATATAAAAATAAAGATTTAGATTACCACTCTTGAACCGATGTGAGTCATCCCCTGCAGCGAAACTTGTGCCTCTTCCATGTTCTTGTATATGTGATAAAAGATTATCAGATTGATTAGACGGTTGAAAGAATAACAAAAAAAACTTTGTAGGGTGGGGAAAAAAGAGTATACGAGGGAAGAAGTAACGCTTATGATGGTGAGGAGGAGATTGAATGAGAAAGCAATGCTGAGAACTCCCACTCTTCCCCATATACTCTCTGCATAGTTTCATCCTCTACAACAACGACACAATGTGAGAGTTGTTTTCTCTTCATTATAGTTTCAAAAGTTTTAGTGATTACTACTTACTTGTTCGAGAGAAGATAAACGAAGACGAGTGGTGGAGAAATGGGCAGAGTTATCAGAGAGAAAAGAGTTGAATTTATCAGAGACAGAACCAAGATGATCCACTGTGTTCACTACTGCCTTTGCTGCATATTCTTTCAACGTCTCTATCACCCTAAATCTCATTCATTCATTCCCTCTCAGAAAATTCACACCAGAATATTTATCCAAAGAAATAAATGAAAAGATAGTTACGTTTCTTTGTGTTCTTTTTTGCCATAAGATGTTTCAAAGTACTCAGCAGCAGAGTATAACTGTTTCCGCAAGTTCTTTAAATCCTTAAAAGAACAAACAAGAGAGACTAGAAGATGAATCTTGAATGAAGAGAAAAAAAACAAGTAAAAAAATCAGAATCCAAATATATGGTTTTGGGGAAAGAGAAGGATGAAACCTTGAGAGTTTGTGAGAATTGAAGAGTCTGGTGCATGAAGAGTTCGTCATGATTTGAAGACTGATGAAGAACGATGGCTAAAGATGCAGAGCTCTCCATTTGTTGTGTTCCCATGAGAGAATAGGAAGATAATGAGAGAGAGAGAGATCCAAGTGGAGCCACTGCAAGAGTCTCTTTAACACATTCCATACGTTCTTCTCAAGTTTAATTATTTTCTTTTTAAATGCTAATTATTTCAATACGAATGGAATTTTAATTTCTTTCTGAGGAGCAATATGAACAAAATTAATTAAATTTGTGACTGGGTTATTAGGAGAGTTGAATAGTCCAAAGCAGCCGACAAATCAACATAACGACCCGGATAAATGCATTTAGCCCACATGATAATAGCTTTTAAGCGTTAATGATGGGATCAATTATAAAAATATACATATACAGGTAAAATAATAAGGATATTGTAGATGGAAAAATAATGGAGCAGAGTTATTTTAACATTTTGTTAATTAGAGAAAACAACTTGTCAACAATTTTTAAATGTCTTGTCCCTTTCTTGAAATTTAAAAGAATGAATCTATAGAAGTAGTTATAAAATAAAAGAATTCTATTCAAAAAAATAATAAAAATACATAAGTGTGAATACAAGAAGTGGGGACACACACATAGGAATCAAAATTCAGTCACGGAGTCATCCAATGGTTTATTGCCTTTATGAGGCTAAAATATCGTTCGTTCGTTCATTCATGTGAAGTGATATATATTGTCCACTCAAATATAGTAAAAAAAAACTATGGAATTATTGTAACCAGACGACAAAGAACATAGTCAAAAAAACTATGGAATTATTGTAACCAGACGACAAAGAACATAGTCAAAAAAAACTATGGAATTATTGTAACCAGACGACAAAGAACATAGTCAAAAAAACTCAAAACTATTGAGTTGCAGGGCACGAGGCAGTAACATAGTTAACTCTAGTTAAATAACCAAAAATCCAGTTAATGGGATTCACTACTTTTGTTGGAGGTAGTAACTTTTGGTTTGGCCTTTGAGAAAAACTTCAGATGAGCATGGAGATGATGTGGGTTTATAAGAGGGATGAATATCACACATATCTATGAAGCTTTTATATGCTAGAAATTTGGATTATTGTGCTTATATATGATCGTATGGATGCACCATTTTAGAGATGTTTACCGGGTAAAAACTTTAAAGTGAACTTGGCATAATTGAAATTAAGAAACTGAAAATGAAAATGCCAATACTAATTTTTTGGTACATTAACAATTTTGCTGTTGATAAACTTATTTTGTCCACGTATTATTACAAACTTAAAATTATTATGACAGATTGATTTCAACCTTTATAGACTTAATTAAGAACCATTAGATTTCATTTCTTTGTTCACAAGGATTTGATAGATTAGTTTTTTCTTTGGCCACAAGTTTACTTGTTTTTGACAGATTAATTGCTTTTTGTGATACATTAACTACAAATTTAATTAATTTTAACAGATTTAGTTATCATTGATATTTAGTTACAATTTGACAGCTTTGTTTAAACATCAGCCCACAGATTTAATTATGATTTAACCAAAAAACAAATTCACACCGATTTCTTAATTCCTTTTAACCATAATGGTTATTACAAACCGGATTAAACCATTATATTTTGAAATTATTTCATATACCAATGATTTAAATTGAATTAAACCAAAACCTTTTAAACTAACAAATAATTTGAATCAAAATCAAGTGAACCAAATCTATACTATAATAAAAGGGGATATGAGAAGAGATTAAGTTGTCCACGTTGGATTGGAAAATCATCCAATCAGAGAGCTTAAAATCGCCATGTCATTGCTGTTGAGTTAAGATTGGGCTTCTGTGTGGGTTTTGTTAAAATTTCCATCCAGCCCATCATAGCCCATGATGGCAAACTTGTGTCGTCTCTTCAAGCGTCAAGGGTCTCTCTCTCCCCCGAATCTTTCACTTCATCTTCTCCAATGTCTGATTTTTTTCCTCAGTTACCTTCTCAATCAATAATAATCTTAAAGCTATTCTTGAGTGTTTTGTTTCACCTCTCCCTTGATACTTCTCCTATATAAATCTCTATTTCTAAACCTAGATCCATCCTAAATATATTTAAAAAAAACTATTGTTCGGAAGCTACATCACGGCCATGAATACCAGCGGAGTTTCAGCTCTCCACCTACAAGTCGTCGTCTACCTCTGCTGAAACCACCCCCTAGAGAGAAGCTAAGGCACAAGAGGTTTACCAAAATTCGCTGAGGACAAGGCGGAAGCCTGTGTGGTTAATGGAACCGGAGCTGAGCTTGATCAGGCGACAACTGTGCTTAACGGCGAGATAGCCAAGGCTAAAGCTAAATCGGACTGAGCCATGGAGATTAAGGCAGTCTCTTGAAGAAAAATTAGCAAAGGAAGGTGAAAACTGAATATACTTTGTTATAGAGTTAGACAATTTTGGACGAATAATGAGATTCTTGAGTTTGGTTTTGACAGGGCTTCTCTTGAGCTTGAGAGAAGACACGAGCCTTGAGATGATAACAAAGGAGAACGGTGACGTTGAGAAAATCGGAGCCTTGAGGTGATAACAAAGGAGATCGGTGACGTTGAGAAAACCGGAAACAAATCAGCAAAAAGGCTTTCTAACTCAAAAGAGATAAAATCACGTTTGCATCAATTTGATTTATCAGTGTACTCATGCTTCTTCTAACGTGTGCTTTACAGCCGAAGAAACCGTTTCAGAGAGTGAATGTTGAAGAAGTTGTCTTCACTGACGAGAGGCTTAAAGACAACTTTTATTGGGCAAAGGTCGTATATTATCTCAATTTCTGCCTTTTGATAGCAATCTTTGTTTTACCAAAATGCTTTTGTTGAAGTTTAGTTATTTGTGTCTTAATAGGATGGTGCTAAAGCTCAAGAGGTTCTAGGACAAAGGAAGGTAAGAGAGCTCCCCAGCCTTTGGACTTTGTTATATGTATTTAGTCTTTTGTGGTGTTGATTCGGTTATTAGATTTGGTTTAGTTCTGTTATTCTGGTCTGATAATTTGGGTGTTGGTTTGGTTAATGTGTTTGGTAACTGTCTTTGACCTCTGAATTTTTGCTTTTATGGTTTGTTTAATGTGTTTGTTTTTTGGGTAAGCTGGAGTAAAAAGCTTCAAATGCTGTGTTATGAGTTCGAGCTAACCGGCGGCTGCACGTCTCTCAGTGAAAATCACCCAACAACATTGTCACCAAACTGGGATACTCCAAAGTCTCCATGCCATTTGGTCGGGTTATAGAGGCAAAAAAACAGAGTCCATCAACAACACAAGCTATGTTATAGGACTAAAACCTATAGAGATTCTAATTGTTGGCTTGGCTTATACTCTGCTATTTTGACTCAAAACCCCCCTGTGACGGCACGTATGTTGACATTATGGTGATGGATAATGTCATAATTGTTCATACCTGCGACTGCGAGCTAGCTGTTGAGTATCGTCAAGCTTCCTGTGTTATTGTAGCAACTCTTCTACGTGGCGGTGAGCCGGTGACTGGATACTGGCGATGGGAATGATACAACATCCATCTTAATTTTGTGACATTAATACTTTGGTTTTTTTTTAAATGAAAATGTTCAGTTGTAAACTACTTTTATTTGTTTGACACCGATGTATATATAATATGGAGATAAAACTTTGGAAATACAGTAGTAATTATAAAACTATAACAAATAATGAGTTCTTCTTTTGACATATTTTATCAAATAAAACATAAAATTACAACAACATTTATAAAATAGTAAAGTTACAACCAATTGTGAGTTCTTATCATTCTATTTATTTCAGACAAAAAATCATTAGTAAATATTAAAAAATTAAGTCTACCAATTTATGCATTTGTAATTGGTATTTAAATATAAATATTATAAAATCTCAATTAAATTAACTTATATTTGAAAACCCTGCGCAGAAGAGTTAATTAAATATAAGAAAAAAAACTAAATTTGTTAAAATCTAAATAGAACATACATATATTCAAATACATTTTTCCTAACTTTTTTCTTTCTCATAAAATGATGAAAATTGACCACATTGAATGCTTGCAGTACATTCCCTAAATTCCAAACTGCATTTCTTAAAGAGCAATTTTTTATATAATTGTTTTTTAGATTTTTGTCATCAAAATAATATTTAAGAAAAAAATAACTAAAATAAGCTTCATTAAGGAGCTAAAAAACTCTTATTACCCAATTTTTATAGATATATAAATATAAATAATAAAATAAATAAATAATAAAATTTATTTTTGTAGTTTTGAGTTTTAGTTTTAAAATTTAACTTTTTATAAAAAAAAATATTTGAAATTTTAGTTTCAAGTTTGCTTTCTTTTTTTAAGTTTTCTTTTCAAACTTTAAAATTATTTTAAAAGTTTTATTTTTAAATTTTTATTTATTTATTTTAAAAATTTTAAACCTCACCTCCAAAATTTCACCTTTTAACTCTAAAACCTAAGTTTTAACCTTAAGTATATAAGTGTATATTTTTCATTTAATAAAACTTATTTTGGTCATACTCTTTACTAGGAGCTCTTTTAGAGAGAATAACTAAAAATAATTATCCTAGAGAATTTTTCTTACATAAATTAGAGATGTTCAGCTGAGGAAGCCTTTGGCTCCAATACTCTGGCTTCGATCCCCGTCGGCTGCAAACATTTATTCGGGCCACTGGGGTATTCACATGCGGTCCCCCAGCGCTCCAGACCATTAGCGTAACCAGGGGCCCTTAAGTGGAGGCTTAAAAATTCTTGTAATGGCGTAGGCTTAGGCCTGATGGGCTAGTCGATCACGCTTAGTGGTCGGATACTGGATTATCAAAAAAAAAAAATTAGAGAAAACACATGAAATAATGTAACGCGTTGAAAAGTTTGTAAGTTCTTATGTGTTGCTTTTTGTTTGTTATTTTTTTTTTGTTTTGGGTGGAGATGTATGAGCCGATCAATTCAAATAGAACAACATAGCAATGTGAAGTTTAGAAACGGGTTGAAGATTGGGACTACAACCAGATTTCGATATGCAACATGTGATGTTATTAAACTTTTTTCTCAAGTAGGTGCTTGTGCTAAAAAGTACATTCTTCTTTTTAACCAGTTGAGTTATATAAAACTAGTTGCTAATGAGAATATCCTTTCATTACTCATATTTTTATTATTGAATTCATTCCTTCCCTTTTGAACTGAGTTTTTTTTTTTAAATTTGAAATTGAGTAATGATGTTTACTTCTCAGTCTCAGATCTTTTAAAACAACTTAACGCAGAAGCTGTCAAATGTGTTTCCAGTATCTAATATTAAAATCCTACCACGTTTATTATTATTATTATTATCCAAATCATGTAATTTTCTCAGTAATTGTAATTACCACTATATAGGAACATTATTTCAAAGGTGATAGAAATGACATGGCAAAATTATAAATGAACTTTTCACCATACACTAATAAAATTATGACTACATTTCGAGTTGAGTTAGGAAAACAATTATTCAAATAGAATAAAAACGTTCAAGAATTAGTGAAAATAAAAAAAATGATAGAAAAACTATTGTATATAGATAAATTGTAAAAAGAAATAAAGAATTATGATAGAAATATAAACAATAAAAATCTAACAAGAAGATATACACTATGGGACAACTAGGCATATATGTTCAAGGAGCATAGCTGCTTAAATGTCTAATACATTGATTAATAACTCTTATTTACAAGAAAAATATTTCTCTCTTCATCACATGCCATCCTTTTTACTTTAACAAGACCATAAATATCATCAACTAAGCTACACCTCTCATCTATAGCTTAGAAGATAATAACCGAGGAAAAACAATTAACAACAACTTCCCGAAATTATTGGAAGTATCTTTGTATTCTAAACTCAATTTTGATATTTTAGTAAACTAATAAAAAATTATTACAAAAAGCGAGAAAACCATATGCAACATTCAAACAGTAAAAACAAAAAACAGAACATGTCTTTTCTCTTACACTATATCCAACAAACTACACATTTTATATGCATATGAAAGTTCTGAAATATTTTATATTTACACAACAAAACAAATTGTATTGTTTTTGTAACAATACGTAAAATTTAAAAAGTAATTATTCGCGCGTAGCGCGGAAAACGATCTAGTTTAATTAATAACCCAAACCAAACATATTTTAAACCAAGAAAAGAGAAGCTCTAATCTACCAGCTAAATCATCAATGTAGTTACATTTTCTTGTTGCCATACATTTTCTCTCTTTTCAATCATGGTGCAAATTAAAATTGTGAATGGCAGATGGATATTTGAAAAAAAAAACAAATTGCTATTTGGTGTTGATAAAGAAAAAAGGAATCAAGCAACAGTAAACGATAAAAAAATCAGGATGAGAGCTGCTTATTGACTAGTGGAAAACTTTTGAGCTGACAGTTTCCTGATACTAAGTTTTGGTAGAATCCTACAAAATATGATCCAGTATGTTCTTATCGAATTACAATCAAACAATTATGTTAAACCCTCGATTTGTGAAAGAAACACTTCTTACTATTTATCATTTACATGAGTTCTTGCATTATGTTCATCTTCTACTCCTAACTTGGCTTATTGAGCATTCAGTAATCAGTTAAGTTTGTAAAGAAACAATCAAGGAAATAACAATCAAACATCCATTATTGAATACTTCCAAACCTTACACTCCCCTAACCAATAGAAAGCTCAATCTTGTTTTCAAGTTTACTTGTATGGGGAACAGTGAGATGACAGTCTCTGCAATCCAGAGACAGCAATTCTTAACCATCGATTAACCACATCAGAATAAGGAATGCTATAAAGGGATCTTTTTATAGATACTTACAAATCTATAGAAAAGAAAATCGATGATTCTGGCAGTTTTTAATCAACGACTACAACCAAGCACTTGGAGGCATTGATCTCTTGACATATACAGAATCAAGAACTAAACAAAGACATTAAAAATCAATGAACACAAAAATTAAAGAAGCAAACAATCACTAAACATAGGAATCAAAAAGCAAAGAAACAAGCAATGCCCAAACATCGAACCAAGGAATAAGCAGCATCAACCAACAACCATATAAAGGTTATGGATCAAAAATTTTAACTAATCCAGAAATCAATAAACCGGTGCTAAATAGTTTGGAGTTGCTGCTGAGAAGTTGATAGAGATCACAGGTGAAGCAACGGTGGTTCTCATTCGGCAGCGGAGATAACAAGACTGGCCAAATCGAGTTATTTGGTTATTTATCTACCTAAACTAAGATGCAACTATGGCAAAGAGTTAAACTAGTAATTCTCAAAGAAATAAGAGTTAATCTGGATAAGTTTCTCTAATATCAATTCAAAGATGAAAAAAAAAAATAACACACCAAAAACTAAAATCTCTACATAACAAAGCAAATGTCATAGATATGTCATGCACATCGGCTGATGGACAAAAACGAACTCAAACAAAGAGGCAGCAGAACAAACATTGTGATGTTGTAATAAACAGCACGGCATTCTTGCAGGGAAGGCCATCTTATAAAAATTACACAGCCTAAATGTCTTCCGGGTCTGGACCCACACCGACCAGAACCAAGCAAAACAGTGGGCATATGATGCCCGTTTCATTTGGACCAAGCGACTGCGTCGATCTCCGATTGGGCAGCTCGGTACAACTCCAGCCTCTTAGATATGGCGCTGCGTCTCTCCATGATCGCTGGATCTTCGTTCAAAAGTGACGAGAGCCTCTTCATCTGTTGGAAACGGAATTCACCAACAGTTTTTGTTGTCATTTGTTTAGCTAGATGTTAGTTGCATTCAAGACAAAAGGCAGGAGAGAACTTACGTCCATGGTACCGAGCTCAGCAAAGAAATGGTCGAGGAGGCTGCGCTTGGCTTCTCGGACTTGGCAGTAGACGATTGACTTGGGGATTGAATTCCGCAGTCCAGCACAGACCATGTTCACGTAAGACAGAACATTCGATCCTTTTTGCCAGATGTGAAAGGTGTGTGAGGTAGAAAATATATAGATTACCGCATCAGAATCTAACATATAGAGGATATGCTTTTGACTTACCGATTCGTCTGAGATAAGAGTCGTTGTAGCGGTCGAAAATGGAGTGCGTGGGGTTACCACCCTTCTCAACATCCTGGGGAAGTTTCCTGAAGAAATCAACAGTGAGGTAACTGCACTCCATGTCCACCAGCTGCAGTGTTGCTTTCTTACTTCCCTCCCGCATTTTGTCCAACGACTCTATGGCTGCGTTTGTCACTTCCACTCTCAGAGCTGGATATTGCTTTAATTCCTGCACATGTTCAACTTCTCTATAACACTGGACCAAAGTAGTATATATGTATTTACTAAAAGAAGAAGAGAACGTACCACCGTCTCATTCACAGACTTGTGAACTAGATCCTTCAAGATGGAATGAACCTAGAATATATAAGAAAATACAGGAAAGACACTTATTTTTTTTTGTTAGGTTATCGATTCGTTTTGTTTCAGAGATGCGAGTTAGAGTTGGTACAGTGTCAACAGATGCTTCGGCAGGGCCTCGGATGGACACAATAGAAGACTCAATGAGACGACGGTAACCTTGCTCAGGGGCAATCAAGTGAGGCTGGTAACCGTCAGCCTCAGTGACCAGCTTGCGGATGTTGTCCATTGCTAGCTGCTTATCAAATTGAAGTCTCTTCAGAGCCGCCGGAAGCTGGTTATCAAACACGTTATACACCTTTTCACCACCAGCACGCCTGTGTCATCATTACCCATTCGCACCAAATTATTAGTTTTTTTATTTCATTTTCAATTTGCCTAAGAGTCATATCAACTCAGACACAATAACAACTCATGGTTTAATTTTATAAATAGTAGCAGCGAAATGGCCAAAACATACACTCCATCGAGATGCTCCTTGAATATTTGATCGAAGAGCCGACATATCTCCATTATTGAATACAACTTCCCCTACACACCAAAACAGTAATTAAATCTTGATATCTAAGAATACAAATTAAAGAAACACAATGTTACCCCAGCATCAGCTGCAATAGGCTTTCCAAGGCGACTAAGTTCAGATTCCAGCTCTAACACTGTTTTGTTAATAAGCGACTGGATGCCTGGAATTCTTGACTTGATCACACGTTCTAGATGCTGTTCAAACAGCAACAAAACAGTGTTGCAGTTAGGTTCTGTTGTTAATAAACAACGTGTTGAGTATTGTCACAAAATTCCTAGTAGGCTCTTGTAATACTTATATTCATTTTTCTAGTTGTGTTCACTTCCTAAGAACCAATCTTTGTGAAAAATAGTTACCTTGGATCCTTACTACTCTAACGAAACTTCTATTTACCAGCCTAACAAATTTCAGAATTTGTCTATTATTCTAATTTCTAAGAAAAAAAAATTGGTGAATAAACCTAAATCAATCCTTGTGAAAGCACTTACCTTGGAGAGCATCTTTGCTAAATGCTCGGAACCCATTTTATGTGCAAGGTGCCTATACTCTGTAGTATTGGAAAAGTACTCCCTCTCTCGTCTTCGAGCCGCAATCATGTCGACATTCTTGTTAATATCTGCTTGGGAGCGGTTGACAACTCCAACCCATGGATATTTGAGTTTAAACGATCTCCCTTCCAGAATCTGAGCAAACATAATTAGGTAAGTAGAGGTAAGTAGCAGTGAACACAATAGCCGTTAATGAGAAAACATCTGTATTATGTTACTACAAAAATTAGCTTGCTGTAGCTCGAACATGATATAATAAATCTGTATTTCCAACGCATTTCATGCACAGTAATTGCAGCTTATACAACAGCTTATATTATTTGGCAAGGCAACTTACTTCCACTGCATCGGTCCCCTTGTCCATAAGATCAATCTTTGTCAAGACACCAAATGTTCTCTCCCCTGTACAGATTACAATGAGTATAAGACACAAGGTGGGAGCATAACACGTCTGGTATCTTTGGTGGCAAATGAATGGTTTGCAAAATAGTTACCCGATGGATCAACTTCACGGGAAATTTTAATTGCGTCTGAGGTAGCAAGATCTTGGTTTGCAGGTGAAATTGCCAAAATGATGCAGTTGGGCTGTAAGGAAATTTGATTAAACATAAAAAAAATCATGTCAACTAGTTTGCTCCACAGATATAGAAAAAAGAATGCAGGGAAAAAAGTTATGCATTACCCAACCAACCCACATTAAACTGGCAATAAGTTGTCGATAAGATCTTAAAGGGTCTGGGACTAAAGATTTCCTATTACCTTTTCAATATAAGACCGGACCATGTTTTCAATGTCTTTCACTATACTTTCAGATTGTCCCTCTGCATGAACCAAAAGAAGTTTGTCATGTCATGCTAAACTATCTATGGGAAAGAATAAACTCAACTGGTCCTGCAAAGAGTGCAGTAAATGTGACTTACCAACAGCAACTTTTGTAAGCCCTGGAAGATCAATCAGTGTCAAATTGACAACTGCACACATAGCAAAGAGATAAAAGTTTAGCAAACGACACCCCAAAGGAAATAAAATTAGAAATAGGTACTAACCGTTGGGAGAGTAAATGCTAAGGTGAATGGGTACACTAGAAATGGCCTTGCTGCGTCCGGTCTCCCTATCAGTCTCATCTTGGATCTCCTTTCTCACAGCAGCTGCAGAGGTGATTAAGGGTAAGCAAAAAAAAAAAACAAAATATGTGAAGCTCAAACTCAAAGTACAAATGAGGCAACTGAACCCACCAAAATCGGTGAACCTTTTCCTGGGGAGGTGAAGAAACTCAGCATACTCCCGGGTTCCATCGTCAATCTTTTGCAACTGTAAGACAAGGGGCCTTCGAGTAACGATACCTACACACAGTTTCCGCAAATGCATTTTTTTCATAAGAAAAACTACACAAGGGAACAAGCGATTACATTAAAACTAGGCAAGAAATGTGATTACCAGATCCACGGGGTAAAAAGTCCTTTCCAACGATGCTCTCCAAGACTGAAGACTTCCCAGAGCTCTGTCAACGCAACAATAATAGTTAATAAACTTAAGGAACAAGACGTCAAAAAGAAATTGAATGGATGATTTTTATATATACAATTTCTAAAACCAAATCATCTTCAATGATTTAAGACAACAATATCCAAGTCAAAGCCAAGTCCACACTCAACAATACCAATGGCTTGCAAAGCTAACACATAGTAAATGCTATTCAACTTTAAATTTATACGGTAAAACCAAGTTTAGGCTAAATTCACTACACAATATCCATCGCAATCGTGAGATGGATCTTGACGCATGCATATATAGGGGAGGGGATCGAGATTTTTACCTGACCACCAACGACGGCAATGGCAGGCAAGGAATCCCAGAGAGTTGGTAGGGCGCTAGAGTCTCCATGGTCTCCCAGAGCCGTGCAAGCTCTCTGTATCTTGTTAACTAGAGATATCAGATTCTCCATCTTCCTCCAAGATCAAATTAGAGGCCTAAAAGGAGCTGCAGTGAGCAGATCGGCAAGATCTGATACCTCCACCGGCAGTATTAGATCTGACGGGACGAGAGAGAGAAGGAGAGATTTTGAATTCGAGTCGAGGAAAAGGAATTTGGGAGTGTCTGGGTCCAAGGAAGTAAAACGCGGTTTTTACTGTGGCCAATGAAGGGGTTTTTTCTTTAATTTTTCTTTTACCAAAGGCTTGGTTTGGACTTTGCGCAAAGAAGCAAATGAAACGGCGTGGCGTTTACTTCAGTTCTTTAAAGACGACAAACTACTTGATTGTCCAGCAATAAATATAAAATTATATTTAACCAATAGCATAAAGGTAGAAAGGCCTTCAATCTATTGATTTTAAATGTTTTATACCAGAAGATTTGGAATTCAAATTTCACAAAAAAAAAATTATGCAGACTTCATATCCAAAAAAGATGAATTATACTGATTAATAAAATAATACTAAATATATCATAGATTTTATAGGATCGTTTATGGATGTGCAGATAAACATAAATTTACACTAATCAGGCAAAGGGGGCGATTGGTTGGACTGTAGTTGTAGAAATTTAACTGTAAAATTTAGTCTATTAAATTTTTTCATTTAGCTGTAACTAAAGTATCTGTAGAAATTAAATAAAAATATATATAAAAAGAAAAGATTCTCTACAGCAATCCTACAGCAACATTTTTTGTTTTAGAAAATAAGGTTTTTACAGTCATTTTTTTTTTATTTTTTTGGTTTTATCTTTAAAAACTACTTAAAACATGATTGGTGATTTATATGGTTGTAGATAAAAATTAAAGTTAAAGTATTTAGTTACAGCCCAACCAATCACCACCAAAGTTTTTTTCGATTGAATTTTTATGTAACTTTTTCGTAATTTTAATATTATAATTTAGCAGTTTAAATTTTTTTTATTATAATTTAGCAGTTTAATTTTTTTTTTTAAAATGTAATATATAAATTATTTTGGATGGAGAATTAGAGCCGAAATTAGAAATGAGTACAATTAGCAAAGTAGGTGAAGAACAGTGGCTACCGGTTTGAAATCACTGGCTTAGAAATTCCATTATTCCTTCATAAGCTGATGATGATGTTGTTCTTATAGTGCTCAGCCTATTTTCTTATATATTTTATCGATGATGGCAAATAGTGTGGAATTTAGGGAGGTTACTGGGACAAGGATTGTGTGGAATTTGATGATTTAAAAAATTTGAGACATTTTAAAAGTTAAGTAGATTTAACAAATATTTTATCAAGTATCTTGAATAAATTTACATTGATTGTTGTAGATCTTTGTAGAATTGTTTACATATTTTCTTCAAAAGAAATTTCTTCTTAATTATACAAGTGTTTTATAGAAATTACCAATTTTCTTTTATGTCAAACATATATATATCATCAACAAAACATATATATTATCAAAACAGTGGAAGCACCGTAACATACATGTTAAGGTTTAAATGCTTTTACACCTAGGTCTAGTGTTTGAATCCCAGACAATACAATTTCTCGCAGATTATTGGATGAGGCGTTTATCGGAAGTTCCAAAGTACTACATGCAGAGTGTTCGTTGTGATCGTCTGCTGCGAAGAGCATGTCTATACAAAGTGTCGTACATGTAGAACCGTTTATCGATCTAAGTGTTTCGAGGAGACCTTTATCGTGGAGTATTATCTGAGGAGTTATTCGTCAGTATCATATACTGCAGATAGTTGATTATCATATGTAATTTAGGAATTTTATGATAGTTGTTTAACGCTGGAATAATTATGTTATTACAAACTATGAGAAGTATTACAAAAGATTCTACAATCGATAATTCACATGTCTTATGAAGATTCATGTTTGAGTTCATCACTTGAGTCACCCTATCGGATTCATGTTTGATGGTACTTCTTACACCATGTTGCAGATTTCTTATAAGCATTTTCTCCATTAATTTGCATCATAATTTTCTTTAGTACGCTATATAGAGATAATTTCTTTCTTTTCACCATTATTCTATATTACATTTCTGTTTATCTGCAAATAGTTGTTTTTTTGCTGTTATAGTCGATCATTTTCTGTAGATTTATGTTTTATTAGTGTATCATATTTTTTTACCTTAACTTTTGGCTTTTGTTTCAAATTTTCTATGATTCTATGTTACTTTATTTCAAATTGTTTTCATACCATTTTTTACACCACAATTTATGTTCCATGATATATTATTATTATGGGGGGGGTGGTTTGACTATAAGATAAGTTTTGTTTTAGAACTTTATATATGTTTCAAGTTTTTATGGGGTCGTTGCAAATTTAAGTAAGTTTATTGATTGATCATAAAGACGATTACAAGAGAAAAAACTAAGATAACGTAAAGTGTTAATGAATTTGGAAAGAACAATTAGCGATGAAAATCCTAGTTCTTCTGAAGAAAAGTGTATGTTTGTGAATGTCCTCTCTTTGTCATCGGTCTTCTCATTTTATAGCAGATTACTTTCCTTTATTCTTTTTAAGTCGGTGTAATCTTTGACTGCTCTTTGACTAAGTAGACCAAGTACAGTTTACTTGATAGGCCTTGTTCAAGAGATGTAATCCATCTCCAATAATAAGTCTCTTCCAAGTTCATTGCTAGAGACGAAGTCGATCTCAATGAATTTGTAAAAAATGGTTCTAAATCTGTAGAACTCAACACCTGTCTTTGAAATTGGTAATAAACTTCCATCTCGGCATATTGTTAGACCCCAATCTGGTTAATCATAATCCATACTAGATCCGGTTTAATCACCCTTACCATTGAGACCACAAAACGGATTCCGATTTACTTTGAGAAATGGAATTGTTGCTCCTGAAATGACAGGAATGGTGTCTCTGTTTTAGGTTTCTTATACCTAATGATGATGTCTCTTCGTTTATCATGTTGTGACATTGTAAATAGAGAATCTCACATTCATTATTTTATTTCTCTTTGCTATTCAAAGTAGTTGTTCTCTTAAACTCTTTTCTTTTAAACTGTTTTTAGTGTCTTACTTTCCGATCTGCCACCATAAGTTAACTTGACTTTTCCAATTTGCCAGTGTAAGATAGAATCTCGACTTAAGGAGAAAACTAGCTAAAATATTTGGTCGGATAAAAGAAGATTATTAGTTCGAAAAATCTACAGAAAATGTGAAAAAATCAAAAATACTTTAAAATATTTTATTAATTAGTGATTGAAACAACAACAAAAAGTTAAAAAACTAAAATATGTAAGGTGTTGGATTTTGGATCAACATAAACAACTACATGAATAAGCTCGTACATGTTTTCATACAATAGAGAAATTACAAATTAAATGAACCTAAAATGTAAAAATGTATTTGTATGAATAACTCACAATGAGATTTTGAAATGTAGAAAAACAAACGAGAAAGAGGGTGACTGGTTGGATTGTAGATACATGTTTTAGTTTTTATCTACAACCTTAAAATTATCAATCATGCTTTAATTTAATTTTTAAAGCTATAGTAAAAAAATGGCTGTAAAATTTTATTCACTAAAAAATATTTTTTATACTGTAGGAAAAATACATGGCTGTAGAAATATATATTCATACTATTTTTTTAATTTATACAGATGTAGCATATACATCTAAAGCAAAAAAAAAAAATCTATAAAATAAATTTTACACAACAGAATTTTAAAATACAACCCAACCAATCACTCCCAAAATGTGGAAAGAGAAATGGATTTTGTGGTTCTTTTTTCATGGTGGTTATTGATAGCGATTGTAATGATATTCAGACATAGTTTCTTCACTCTAAATGTCGCTATAAGAAGTAGAACGAAATCCTTATTAACATAGAAAACGAATATAAAGTTTCTTGCAAAGGAGATGTATCTTGTTTGGTCGAGGTTAACAGATCACTGTACTAATACTACAACAAACACTGAAACACGAAGGCAAACACCATTCTTTATGTGTAATACTAACACAAAGACAACATATCAAACTCCAATTTCTTGAGACTGCACTTTCTAAGATTATATTTGACTTGTTTCACTCACCATGTCTTGTAATCATTATGGATATGACTCAAGTATCTGACCAGTTTGTGTCATCTCTACAGAATCGAATTTACAATCATGAATAGAGACCTTGAACTCAACCAAATCGGTTTATGTAATTCTAAAAGGTATGCATTCGGATTTTGAGTTACAACCTCAGGCTCCATTTGGGTCGGTGATAATTCAGGTTCAGTCTAAAATCCATTTGGATCTGAACTCACATGTTGAAAGACGAAGAGTCGAAAACACCAAATTAATGCCATTACCATAAAGAATGATACAAGTCTCAGTACACAATGTAAATTGAAAAAGAAAGACGTTTCGGTGAATAGAAGACAACAAGACAAAGAGACGAAGACCCAAGTGAGAGCACTCACGCTTTGTGTCAAAGCTTTTGCACGCACCCAGGCCAAAAGTCATAATGAATTTATCTGTGTGCTGTGACCAGCGTCTCTATGAACCTCAGCCCATCAAACCTCGGCTCCAGTTTCTCCGTCTTCCTCGATTCCCATCCCTGCTCATTCATTTCATTTCAATTTAACATATCTATATATCATATGAGCCTACAAGAGCAGATCTGTAAATCGCAAATGCTAAAAAGAAGAGGAAACCTTTGGGGAGACTGGAGGAATAGCGGAGGAAGAAGAGAGAGCAGCGGTGGAGAAGGCAATGACTGAAGCAAAAACACCGCTCGGAATCTTCATCATCATCGTTATTGGAGGAGGAGGAGGAGGAGACCCGTCGACGCCGGATCTCGACCACCACCTACTCTGGAGCTGCGTAACGTCTTGTTTTTCTTTTTAATATCTCGACCAGGAAGAAAATAGTGAAATGTTTTTCCTTTTATATATAAATGAAAACATTATAAAAAGAAGAGTAATGACGTTGGTGCATCGTAACGGCGCATTTGATTCTTTTGATTTAGTGGAAGAGAAGTTTTCTTTTGATTCATTAAATTGGTCAACATCCATGGAACTGAATTCTCTTTTTATTTTCTTTCTTACAATCACTTTAAATAGATTTTGCACAATTCAACACAAATTAAGTTTTAGAATTTTCATACAAAAAAATTATTAAATTTTGATTATTGATACCTTATTTTTATAATTAATTATTTTTTCATAAATTTTTACTAATATAATTTTAATAAACATAATTATTATTTGAAGTTTACATTTTATCACTATATAATGAATTGAAAATGTAAAAAAGAAATATTATTTTGAAACATCTTTTTTTTTAAAAAAAAAACTTTGATTTTGTAGAGTAGAGAGAATATTTTCTTTATTAATAGTAATGGAAAAAAAAGTAAGAAACCCAAATAAATTAGGGCGGCAATAAATAAAACCCTGGTCAGTATAAAACCTCGCCACAGAACGGAGAAGAACACAAAGTGTCGCCCTTTACGATTCTCTTTCATCTAATTCAATGGCTTTCTGGGGTTTGGTTCATCCTTTCTTTTCTTTTATTTCTAAAAACATCTCCGATTGACCATAACAAAAAGATAACTTTCCTGATGATTCTTGTGTGTTTGCAGGAGTTGAAGTGAAGCCAGCAAAGCCTTTCACTCTAATTGCTACTACTAATAATTCAAAAAGACTTCACCTTTCCCAGGTCTTTATTTATTCTCACTTTCTACCCTAAACTCTCAGATTTTGCAATTGGGTCTCCTTTTGATTTCTATCTGGATTGGTTATAATCTTTAAAAGGCGACATTGGGGATTAGCAATACGGCAGCAACAACAACAACAACAGCAAGCAGAAGCATTCTCCAGTGTAACGTTGGGAACAAAAGTCCACTCTTCTTATGTGTCCTGTCTCCTGAAAAGGTTGATTCTTGCCAGCTCAATATTGAGTTTCAAGAAGCTGAGGATGTTATCTTCTCTGTAATCGGTCCTAGGAGTGTTCACCTCACTGGCTACTTCCTTGGAAGGAGTAGCAACGCCGCCGGTTTAATCCTAAATGATGACGAATCGTATCCTTTCTTTTCTTTAGATTATATGGGAGTTTATCTTTTTTGTATTTGTATTCCTTTGACTTGACTTGAATTCAAGGGAGTCATTTGGAGAAGACATTGTTGACACAGACGTGGAGAAAGGTAGCAGTGATGATTATGACTACAGCGATAGTTTCATTGATGACGATGATGAGTGTATGCCCCTTTCCTTCCACTTGTTTTTTTCATTAGTACTTATTTGCTTTGTGGATTTAAACTTGAACTGTTAGCTGTTAGTCTTCAGAGTGAGTTACTTGTACACTTGAGCCTAGTTATTGTCAGGGCCAGCCCTGATTTTAGGCGATCTAGTAAATGTTTCAACAATTATTTTCTGCACTTACACCCATAGATAACATTTTCATCTTCTATATAAGTGTTTTTTCTTAGCCTCTAGTATCATTGTACGTTTATTGCAAATTTAGTTAAGCTTGATTCTCTATATTAGCTTCTTTTTCATGGAAAAGTTACATATAATACTTGTGTTTATCTGAAATTGGTTTTAGAGTTTCACAGTGGTACTTCCATATATTCATTATTGTTGTCCCTTTTTTCAGTGTCTGTTAAGGAGAAGGTAGCTAAAACAAAGGCAAAGAAGAGAAATAAAAGACTAAGGAAGAAGTTTCAAATCTCTGATTCAGATTCTTCTGATGAAACATCGCCTAGAGCTGATGACTCTGCCAATGATGACTCCGTAGAAATACTTAATGACCACAAGACCCCGAAGGTCCTTTCTTCAGAGGTTCCTTTGCCTGCTTCAAGGGTCACGAGGTCAAAGGCTAGAAGTTCGACTTTGGAGAATGGTGACAAGACATCAGACAAAACTGTGGAGAAAAAGTAAGAAAGCCTTCACTCACTACAGACCGGTGTTAAGTGTTGTTTATTAGTATCACTTTGTGAAATTATCTGTTTTAATATATGTCAGGGAGGAGAAACCATCTGGTGACGTTGAACCTTCTCCCGTTAAGAAAGGGAAGAAGAAGAAGAAAGATAAAAGAAACAAGGAATCAGTTGTTATTAACACAGACGAAGGAGAGGAAAAAGATATGCCTGAAAAGCCAGAGACTGACAAGTAAGTTGTGACCAATACAACTGAATTGTTTATGTTACTTTCTTGATGTTCATGATTCAGTTAACGTTACCAATATCTCTCACATGACAGAGCAATCGAATCATCAAAGAAAAAGAGGAAAAAAGATAAAAGAGAGGAGACTACAGAGAGGAAGAAACAAGCTATCGAAAAGTGAGTCATATCTTAGGTAGAAATTTCATTTCAGTTGAGTTGCTTTTAGCCACTGCAAATCGACAAGCTTCTTCTAATGAATAGGAACATGAAGAAAGAACCAGAATCAGAGCTTTCTCCAAATGAGGTTACAGTTGAAGAGATTGTAAAAGGGAAGTCAGATGGTAAAGTAGCTGTTCAAGGGAAAAAGGTTGAGTATTATTTTTTTATGCATCGATATACTTCTAAAGTCTATGCAATATGGATGCTGTATCAAGACCGGTTTGGCTGTTTCAGGTCAGCATACTCTATACTGGGAAGTTAAAAGACACTGGGAAAGTGTTTGAGTCAAACTTGAATCAATCTCCATTAAGATTTCGCTTAGGTAAAAAAATAATTTAGATATATTGTCATTGTTGTTGCAACCATATCCTAAAAACACAATATGCTAATGTTGTTTGCAGGTGGAGAAAAGGTCATAAAAGGTCTCAGTAATGGTGTTGAAGGTATTGTATAGTAGCTTTAAATTGAAAAATTCACAAATGATGATGTCTATTTATATAGTATGTGACTGCGTCTCTGATTCTCAGGGATGCGAGTTGGTGATAAGAGAAGAATCATAATTCCACCTTCTCTTGGGTATGTCAGATGACTATGTCTTTAGATGATTCATTTCAGCATATAATAATTACTGTAACTAAAACATGGTTTTGTTTCTCTTGCTTTTGGATGTGGTAAAACACAGATACTCAGACGAAGGATTGAACAAGCAAGATGTGCCTAAGAATTCGTGGCTTGTCTATGAAGTAGAGGCAGTTAAAGTGTGATGTGCCATTAGCTCTTTTGATCTTTTGAAACAAGCTTTAAGCTTCTTTTCTTTTGCTCTGAATCATCTATTTTGTCTCATATTGTCTCCAATTTTGATTCGTTTTGGGGAGGGGATTTGTTAGCTTTTCGCATAACTCAACCGTGGTTATATAATTTCTTCGGTCAACAAGATGGAAAGTTGTTTATGTTGAACTTTTTTATTATTATTATATCTCTTTCTCTCTACTCAGCCTTCAATGAATTGACTTGTCACTTTGATCACTTTTCTCACAAGAATCAAAGTCCAGGAAACAAATAAAGTTTTTCGTTCTATGTTCACCAAGAAGATTTCATTTCAAAGCTCTAAATTAGAGAAAGAAGACATGATCTATAATATACATAAAATAACTGCCATGGTTTTTGGTTTGCATTTTTGATTGATTTTATTCTGGTTTTTGGTTTGAATTTTTGATTTTAAGGTTTATTGAATTTAGAGAATATCTTAGAATAGCCTTAGGAATTTTTTTTACAAACAAAATAACCTCAAAGGGTCAAAATGCCAAAATAAATTCATTAAAATGAAAAATAGTATTATAACCATCTTTTACATATATATTAAAAATAGTTTTAGTAAATAAGTGGAATTTTTATTTTCTTTTGAAAAAAAAATTAATTTCTTTTCCAATCTTTTTTCATATTTTCTTTTCTTAGGAAACGATTTAGGAAGAACTTGAATAATAAATTTTAAGAAGGTATTAATAAATATATAGAATATTTTTATAAAGTTTTTTTCATAAATGTGTATTTAGAAAGAGCTTCATGCAAATATATTTATGAATAACTGAATTTTAATTATACTAGAGCTATTTTCCACGCTACGCGTGGATTACATATTTTAATTTGTTCAAATCAAAAGTTTATTTATATTTTTTGTGTAATATATTATTTATAGATAAATCTGGAATATTTGTTTCTTCTTACCAATTGAGTATTTTGTAATATTTTCTAGATTTTAATTATGAGTTTATTTTTCCAGTTGTGTCATAAAGTTTATGTTAATGTAAAATAGATTTACATTATATGTAACCATAAAATAACATAACTAATATAATAAATATGATGAAAATAAATTGAGTTTCTTTTATAAATTTTAATGTAATATTTTTATTCTCTAATTTTCAAATTTCTGTTTGAAGCTTATAAAGTTTTACAAATTTATCAGTGTTAATTATATATATATATATATATATATATATATATATATATATATATATACACAGTTTAGCTCATTTTAGTTAAAATGATGAAATTTTATCATAAATAATACATGGGAGCAAAGTTTTTTATACTTGGTTTTTTATTCTATTTCAATTTGTTATACTTATTATTTTTTGTTTTATTTGTGTTTAACTCTCTCGGTTAGTTTCCAAGGTTTAATATACTAATGAATATTATATTTATTGATTTTCTATTTTTTATTTAGTAAAGAGAGCATTTTTTAGTGATTTTGTTGAACACAAAAGTATTTATTTCATAACCTGCTTTCTTATGTCTCAACTAAATACAATTTAGATAGGTGTCCTTGCTCAAACAAAGCTCACAAAGAAACGTTTTGGGACATAGAATACTTATGAGCTGCATACCGTCAAGACCGTTTTATAGCTCTTCTTTGTGGTTTCCTTGTAATTAATTTAGCAATCAGTCATTAGACCGACATTTTTCTTACAAAATTCCTCATGAACCAGATACAAATTGGAATCCATGAATCAGTTCTTGTGAGGAGCGTCCATGTATGTTAAACCCATGCAAACCAAATAAACTAAAGTTCTCAACTTTAATACTTGATGAATACTTTGTTTGCAGACCAGATCTTAGTTATGTCGCGGCTTCAAGTAAATTCAAGTAGTCAAGAACTATTATCATTTGCAGACCAGATCTTAGTTACACACAATACAGTTACCAAGCTCACATTGGGAATGAGCATGTTGAAACTAAGATTATAATTTAGATCAAAGTTTTTCCTAAGGACAAACCGACTACGGTCTTGAATATCTGTCCGTAAAGCATGATAAGCATCCTCCATGCAAGAGCTACCCGGAACAGGACGTAATAATCACAATGTTCCCAAAATTATTCCTCCACTTAATCAAATTCCTACTCTCATCACAGCACTGTGCATAACTCCTTGACACTTAGGAGATGTCAAAGGTATTTTTCTGTGAACAAATTCTTTTCTATCTCAATGTCCTATGGTTGTTGATCCCATTTAAGTGACATTAACAGAGGCTGTTGGTATCTGACAGTAAGCAGCTATGAATTTCACAGCTAGTTCTGTCCAAAAAAAAATTTCCATCCATAAAAATCTCAAATCAAGAACCACCACAAAGAATCAACGCTCATCTGATCTCTAGCAAGCAAGAACTCGACAAACAACCGGTATTTACATGGAGATCCTTCTCATCAGAGAAAGGGTAAGCTGTGACTTGGGCATACATGTGAGAGTAGGTGGATAAAAAGCGACATAATACCTAGTTCCCATAACAGCCTTTGTCCCCAGTAATCTCTAATCACATCCGAAGCTGGAACTAAGCGAGACAGGAAGCATTACCCCCTAAAACAATGAAAAATGGCAAAACGTGTTAAACAGTTACAAAGGAACTATCATAATTTGATGTAATGCCACTTTAGGAGAATTCTCATCGAATCTGATATCGAACGGTTTTAAATTCGTACTCCTTGTGAAATAACACGCATAATCAATCTTTTTTTCTAAATTCGGTACATATACAACTGTTGGAAAACTCACCTCAGAGTTTACTATAGCTAATGATCTTGAAACTCCTTGCGGTTTTAAGTATTATTACATTTCTAATCTAATATTTGCAAAAGAAATAAAAGAAGATGAACTTTCTCACCTCTCATATAAACTCAAAGAAAATGCAAGTCTTTGTTCAAATAAAGATCCTAGCTATTGTCTGCGAAGTGTATTTATAAATAGACCATGATTATGATGATACAATTCAAGTACAAATCTGGAAGACAACCTTATACTAAACGGACAAAATCCACCTATATGTGAAGATAGGCTCATGATTATACCTATCAAAAGAAACTACAAATGATGTTTTAAGAAAAGTATCTAGCTGCTGCTCCAGATTCTAGAGCTCCTTTTAGACTAATTAATTCCAAATGTTGTGCCAGATAATGTCAGTAGCTAATTCATGTCGTCCTCTCTTTTGTTAATTCCCAAGGTTAAGCAATAAAATTAGAGTAATTATCCATAGATGCTTACTCATAAAATGTATCAGTACCTTTCGTTCCTCTACCAAAGCTCAGTCTTATACTCAAGCCTGCTATATTCCATTGACCAGTTCATCTGTGCCTACGCAATTAATTTTCATAATATAAGCCAGTTATACATTTTGCTAGTAAGTTAAAAACACATTCAAGATATTGAGCATAAATATATGCTTGACAGAGATTTGGAGATTATTATACATACATTAATGTGGGAATCATGAGATTTTAGTTGTTTCTCGGCTTAAGAATACCTCTCAAAACATTGTAGAAACATGGTTAATAGTTTCACCAACTGAGCTAAGACTTTTTATTTGTTATACCATATATCGATTGTATCATTAAGATCAAATTGTTTGTTGAAGTAAACTTTCCAGAGATAAGAACACATACCCAGGTGTAGCGACAACCATTTCTCTGCTGTTGGTGTTAAGAGCATCTGTATATGAAATGATTTACAATAAAATAAGAGTAAAGTTGGAGCAAGAAAGAGATTACAACACTGTCGAATTCACTACCCAATTTTAAAAAGCTTGCAAAACTTACATGAAACTCTTTTATGGACCACACAACGTGTAGGCGTCACTTTTTCAGGATCATGTAGAAATGGAACCTTGAATCAGTTATGACGGTCAACAGAAGAGACATCAATTTACCATCAGAATCGACATTCTAAAAAACAATTAAAGCTTTAACCTTTCGGAGTGGTCGTCTCGTATATTTGAGGAAACTGGGTAATGTCTTTTGTTTGATTGTTACACAAACAAAGGGAGAAGCTCCATCATAGGCTACATGAGACTTGGCAGAGGTATGAATCGATTCCATGGCCACAACTTGATATTCTTGTATGGAGGTTTTACGATGTGGTTTGATGTAAGTTTCAAGAAATGGGTTTTTTAAGATGGAAAACAAAATGAGGTGAAACGAAAAATGTTTCATGAAGATAAGAGTAAATAAGTGAATTAAATGTGTTATCACAACTCTGAAACGGAGATTCACGGATATTGGAAACTATGGTGGTGGAGTGGAAGAGTTGCGTCGTTTGCTATGAACGCTATATGGCTAGTGTTATACTTATGATGGGCCACTTTAATTTGTTATATGTCCAGTAAATGATGTGTCGATATGATTTAGTAAAAAAACTCTCTGTCATTGGTCAATTTAATAAATGACGTGGACAACCTCTCTATTGAGTATATTGAACTTTTATTATAGTAAGATGTATATTTAGTAAGATGTTCTTAAATATGTATAACATCTTCTTAAAGTTTTCGTAAATCTTTCTAAGTTTGATATCTAAATTTTATATAAATATTATACATATTTAAAAGCATCTTCGTAAATCTTTGAAAGATGTTATATATTGAGTGATAATTTTTAAATGTGGATATCAATTAAATTCAGTAAGATGGCAGAATATATAGTTTTTGAATCATAATATAATTATTTCAAATTATTGTGCTGGTAAAACACCTAGAAAATGTAGAGAGTTAATTTTTGTTGATGATTTGCGAGAAGCAGAACAAAAACTAACATAAATCCTCCTTACTATTAAATGAGAAGTACATTTGACACGTGGCGCTCACAGAGCCCTTCTCGGCCGAAATAACGCGATTCTATTGGTTGATTTTTCGGAAATTCATTTTCGATTTATTTTTTTATCGACATAACAAAAAAGGGAAGCCCTATAAATACTAACCTTATTTTGTTTAAAGCATTGAATACTTACTAAAAAAATAAGATCGATTGAAGGAGTAGGAAAATAATTAATATTACTTTCGCAAGAATATTTATATGTTTAATACATTGAATACTTACTAAAAAAATAAGACCGATTGAAGGAGTAGGAAAGTAATTAATATTACTTGCACAAGAATATTATATGTTTAATGCATTGAATACTTACTAAATAAATAAGACATATTGAAAGAGTAAGAAAGTAATTAATATCCTCTTTACTATTAAATGAGAAGTACATTTGACACGTGGCGCTCACAGAGCCCTTCTCGGCCGAAATAACGCGATTCTATTGGTTGATTTTTCGGAAATTCATTTTTGATTTTTTTTTTATCGACATAACAAAAAAGGGAAGCCCTATAAATACTAACCTTATTTTGTTTAATGCATTGAATACTTACTAAAAAAATAAGACCGATTGAAGGAGTAGGAAAGTAATTAATATTACTTGCGCAAGAATATTTATATGTTTAATACATTGAATACTTACTAAAAAAATAAGACCGATTGAAGGAGTAGGAAATTAATTAATATTACTTGCACAAGAATATTATATGTTTAATGCATTGAATACTTACTAAATAAATAAGACAGATTGAAGAAGTAGGAAAGTAATTAATATTACTTGCGCAAGAATATTAATTAATACATGTATTTACTACTATCTTTTACTAAAAATATGGTAAATCATATTGATTATTTGCGCAAGAATATTAATTAATACATAATTTACTACTATCCCTTACTAAAAATATGATAAATCATATTGATTACTTGCGCAAGTTAAAATCGTATCATATGCATTTAATTTTCTTCTAAAAAAATTAACTATCTTTACTTAAACGGTTCCATAATTTATTTTATGAATATTTGCTTGGCGTCGTTACAAACCTATATGATTCACTTCATATATATAGAGGTCAATGTCGAAGGATTAAATCATAACAAAAGTGAGTCTTTTTTTTTCTTTGCGTGGCTTGTTTAGTTCTGTTTACTTGTTTCTGAAGTTTTAGACATATGTGTTACAGGGGAATGACAGAGGAGAATGACTTAAGAACTTGAAGTATGGAGTGTTTGGATTAGGAAACAGACAATATGAACATTTTAATAAGGTTTTTTTAAAATGAAATTATTATTTTTTGTTTCACGCTTACTCCAGTTTCCTTTGCTAATATTCGAATTGTTTTGTAAATATGTGTTGCAGGTTGCCAAAGTTGTAAATGACGTCCTTGTAGAACAAGGTTTGTTTGTTTCTTTATTTCATTATTCATCTTGATGTGTTTGTATTATAATTTTTTTACTTGAAGAGTTGTTTGTACAGGTGCGCAACATCTTGTACGTTAAGTAAATTTTATATTATTTACGTTAAGTAAATTTTATATTATTTACGTTAAATAAATTTTATATATATATATATATATAAAATTTATAATAATTTTGATCATTGTTTTGATCAAAATCCAAAGAGAACTCAAGATTGATTTATAAAGAAAGAATAGCATGCACTTATAATTATAAAGAAAATAGAAAACAAAAAGAGAAAGTACAATATATGAATTGTGAGATATATAATATCTATGTCAAATTCGTAAATAATAAGTTTGAATTTTTTTATCATATTAAATATTAGATCAACTAAAATATTTAGAATTCTATCATAATCTTTATTTTTACTTATTTAACTAAATTGAAATAATATTATTAATTCGAATTGATGATTCATTAATCAAATCATAAAAACATTAAATAAGTAAAATTACCTAAAATTAAGAAAAACATTACAAGTAATCAAATTCACTTCTTTAATAATAGTATAGATATAATTTTTATATTTTATTTTTTAAAATTTTACAATAGAAAGATATATTTTAAAGATAACAATATAATACATAAAATTATCATATTTTCTAAGAATATAATATTATCGATATAAATTTGTTTAATTAAATAATAAATTATATACAAAATTATTAAAATATGGGAAGCAAGTAAAATTTTTTTTATCAAAAATCATGGGCAAGTTGACAAATCACCAGATTCACTTTTCAAATAATAGTATAGATAATAGAAAAATATTTTTTTTATTATATACAAAATTATTGAAATATGACAAATAAGTAAAAAAAAATAAAATTACCTAAAATCACGGATAAGGTGATAAATCAAGAGATTCATTTCTCAAATAATAGTATAGATAATATAAAATATTTTTTAAGATAATAGTATTATAAATAAGAGTTATCTTATTATATAAAAATAAAATATTATTAATATAAATTCATTTTATTATATAATAAATTATATATATAATTATTAAAAACATGACAAATAAACAAAATTACCTAAACTCATGGAAAAATTGACGAATCATCAAATTCACTTCTCAAATAATAGTATAAATATAGATTTTTAATTTCTCTTTGCTATTTTTGTGACTTGAAATAGCTCCACGTAGAAACAAGAAACTATAAATTTTTTTATTAAAATAATAATATAGTATAGACAGTATTATTCAGATTCTTAACATAAGGGTTTATATAATGTTGGGTCTGTGTTACAGGTCCATTACGAGTTCAAGAAGTCTATAAATTAGGATGTTATGGATCGCATTATTATTCGAAAGTGAATTTGGAAACGGTAGGTGGAAGCGGGAGGCCAGAGAGAGAGAGAGAGATGCCCAGGTAATCTCTTAGGGTTTGTTGTTGAGAGCAGTTGAATCTGAATGAGTTATTTGTTGCTATGGGTTTGGAACCCTAGAATCTTTACTAGCTTAGGTTTTAGTTTCTATCCTTGTTCTTCTCTACAGAACTACACGCAGATCTGTACAACAAAGGCTCCAATATATACAAGTTATCCAAGAATTGGTATGACATTCCATGTTCATTTGAGAAAAATAAAACAACAACACAACTTTTGTTTTTTTTTATTCTTACAATATTTTCTTGTGTGTTCTTACAGCAAGAGGAGATCAAGTTGTTACAGATTTCCAAAGAGTATGACTCCTATCACTTTCCCCCATGCACTTTATGCTTCTTGAATTTGTTGAAACCATTATTATTATTATTATTATTATTATTATTATTATTATTTCATGAAACTGAATGGTGAGGGTTTAGAGGGTCTGAGTTACACGGAGCTCGATTCACTTGAAAGTATGTTAATGAAAGGGTTCTGGATTGTGGAAGAACAAACATATAAGGTTTTTTTTTCTTTCTTTCCCAACCCAATCATCTTGGTTTTGATTATAACTTGTTTAATAACCTTTACCTTTGTTTCAGACATAACAAGAATTATTACTCACGCAGGTAAAAATATCATCTTAAGCTCAAAAGTTTTAACACCCTTTTGTGTATATATACCGATTTTGACCTCCATTTCAGATTGTTGATTGCGATATTATGGGAAAGACATGGCTTGACGAAAAAGAGAAAGAGGATTTCTCCTACCAATCCCTTTTGTCTACGAGAAGAACAACTTTGAGGAACAAGGCTCGAGAACTCCACCTCAAGTAAGTAGGCTTAGCTATGAATGATCACTTTTCACTTTAAAAACATGAAACTATCATCTTCTTGTAGATACACAGCCTTCGAGACACCCCGCAGGAGTATAGCTATGACCCTAAAACATTAGTGAGTATCGATATACCTGATGCCTATATTCTTTCTCACCTCTCAATGTCTATGTCGCTTCACATTGGGTTTGTCTGTGTTCTTGCAGATGTTCACCATCGAATCCTTGAAGATCGAGAATGAGAGATTAAGGCTTTTGAACCAGTATGTGATAACATTCATTCCTCCCTTTAAATTATATTTTCTTCTTCTAATGTGTATTTCTTTTCTATGTAATAGAGTATCAGCATTTGCATGTGTCGTTGCCTTACCCCAAACACAGTGGTCTTATGATATAAAATTCGTGCCTGCCAAAACCCAACCACTATTAAACCCATAACTAAATATGTTCATGTCCGCATAGGGTGCGGGCCGGTCACCTAGTAAGAGTTAAAAGATAGCCAAAAGATAATATGTTAAACGAAAATGATTTAATATCAAATAAATGTTGAGAAAAATGAGGAAAGACAACTTTGTTTTACTAATTTGTGTTACTTTAATAGATAATTAAAAAACGTCGATGATTTAAACATATTTAAAAGCATCTTCGTAAATCTTTGAAGGATGTTATATTGAGTGATAAATTCAGTAAGATGGCAGAATATATAGTTTTGAATCAAAATATATTTATTTAAAAATATTTTTAAAATTATTGTTCTGGCAAAACACCTAAAAATGTAGCGAGTTAGTTTTTGTTGATGATTTGCAAGAGGACAAAAACTAACATAGATAGGAGTTTGGAAAAGATAGCGAAAATATAACATGTTAGGAATGAAAATAATTAAAAAAAATAAATATTGAAAGAACTGAAGAAAAACAACTTTGCTTTACTAATTTGTGTTGCTTCAATAAATAATTAAAAAAAACCAATGATTTAAACATATTTAAAAGCATCTTCGTAAATCTTTGAAAGATGTTATATATTGAGTGATATTTTTTAAATGTGGATATAAATTAAATTCAATAAGATGGCAGACTATATAGTTTTTGAATCATAATATTTATTTAAAAATATTTTTTAAATTATTGTGCTGGTAAAACACCTAAAAATGTAGAGAATTAGTTTTTGTTGAGAATTTGCAAAAGATAAAACAAAAACTAACATAAATAGGAATTTGAGAAAGATAGCCAAAAGATAAGATGTTAAGAACGAAAATGATTTAATATCAAATAAATGTTGAAAAAACCGAGGAAAGACAACTTTGTTTTACTAATTCGTGTTGCTTCAATATATAATTAAAAAAACGCTGATGATTTAAACATATATAAAAACATCTTCGTAATATTTAAAAGCATTTTCTTAAATATTTGAAAATGTTATATATTGAGTGATATTTATTAAATGTGGATATAATAAATTAAATTCAGTAAGATGGCAGAATAATAGTTTTGTTCTGTTTCTTGCAAATCATCAATAAAATCTTATTCTCTACATTTCTTGGGTGTTTTACCAACACAATAATTTGACAAATATTTTCAATAAATATAAATATTTTTGAATAAATAAGAGTTTGGAAAGAAGATAAGATGTTAAAAAACGAAAATGATTTAATATCAAATAAATTTTGAGAAAATTGTGGAAAGACAACTCTGTTTTACTAATTTGTGTTACTTCAATAGATAATTAAAAAAAAAAAAAACACGATGATTTCAGTTGCAATATCCTACAGAGGTAAGAGCAATCACGAAGCAATTTGCTTTTACATGAAATCATCATCGTCCATGGCGTCATAAGGACCGGAAACAAGATCATCATCAGGCTTATCCACATGCAGCTGTTTCTTTTTACCTAAAGAAACAAAGTTAAAGAAAAAACACCATTATCAGTCTAATCACTTGAGAAACAGAGACATGCTTACCCAATATACAAGTCTAAAATAGATCAAAGAGAAACAAGTAGAGAGTGAATGGGTGTAACCTGTCTTCTTTTTGCCAGCAGCAGCATCTCTCTCTGCCTTGACTTTTTCGTTTCCTATTGCCGTAACGGTCGAAGCAAAGTCTTTAAAATCAGCTGCTTTCATATTGGCCACAGAAAGTCTAATCACTGCTTTGAGTAGCCCAATATAGTGAAAGCTTTTCTGCAAAAAGAGAGAACATAGATTTAATGGCAAACCCATATTGGTAACTAATCAAATAGCTGAGACAAGAAAGAGAACATGGGATATACCTCGTAAGGTACAAGTTTACGAGATATCATCTCAGCATATTCCATGAAATCGCTTTCAGACTTGGGAATGAATACATCAACGCTTTTTGCTTCAGTCTTTGCTCCATAGAGTTCAGCAGTTGCCTGGTAATCAGCTTCCTCCACTAGCCTAACATAAGCCAAGCCACATGGTTCTTACGGTAACGTATCAACAGAAGAAGCCAATAAGCTGTGAAATGTATAAAAAGAATATAAACCTCTGCATGCGAAGTTTCTCAGCAATAGGATCTATAGGTTCTGCCTTTGATGGTTCTTTTGGAGCTTTCTTTTCAACAACTTTTGCTGCTGCTGCTGCTTTCTTTGGAGCAGGCTTTACTACAGGTGCCTACAGTAACAAACACAAATTGTTTTAGATGTAATTTTGCAAAATTATACACTCTAGCCAATAATTGAAGGAGAAAGTAAACCGGAGTGGGTTCTTCATCCTCCTCCTCCCAAGAGTCCTTGATATCATTCTCATCAACATCTTCATCATCCCAATTACTTTTCAGTTCAACTTTTGCAGGAGTTGGTTGAAAGTCTTCAGCCTCTGAAACCAGAAAGAAACAAGTGTGGACAAGTCTATCTTTCCTACAGAACATAACTAAAACAATGCATAGTTATGAATAAGTCTTACCCCAATCATCCATCTTTTGTCACTAATTATCTAGAAGAACAAAAATTATGTAATATTCCGAATCCAAGTGAAAAACCTGCATAAGCAGGGCTCTCAAAATTAGAACCTTTCAAAACGATAATCTCTATGCCAATAGAAAATCAAGATTTTTATTAGATGAATCAATGAAAAGTATATAGGATGAATCAATTGAAGAATAGATTATTAGAAAATCGTGAAGCAAAAAGGTGAATGCAAAGGATTGAGATAAATACAAGTGAAGGCGATGGACGGAGGAGGAAGAGAAATTACCAGAGAAATACAGTTCGATTCGTCGGTGAAAACTCCGATGTTTAAAGGAAGAAGACGAAACGACAGCGGCTTTAGGGTTTTCTACAACCTTTTTCGAGAAAAAAACATTGACCAAAACGTTCAAAACCATTAATTTTTTTTTGGTCAACTGATGATTTATTAAACAATAACATATATTACAAGATAGGACCAAAAAGAAAGGTAAGCATGAAAAATTAAAGGCCAAACACGAAGGCCCAACTAGTTAAGAGCCAAAGAGGCTCAACTTTACAATACAACTTGCAGCCTTGAGCCCAGCAAGAGGAACCGTTGAGGAAGGAATGAAGAGTCACCCACCACGTGTTCAATCGACACACGATTTGGAAACACGCGTCAAGGTAACACCCACGTCTTCATCCGGTGCCAGAGAGAGACGCCCGACAACGGAGCAGGAGAAGAATCCGCTTAAACAGAGCAACCTTCACTAAGATCGGTGTCGTTAAGCCTAGACTGACGGATCAAACGTTTCCAAGAAGAAAATCAACCGTCTTCAATCGAGATTATCAACTTCGATTATCTCAAGAGTCGGTTGCAACAGAGAACCACAAGAAACGCCGATTAAACTTAAGACCGGAGAAAGAACTCCGGGAGGAAGCCGGCGAAAATGATGCTACGGAAGCCATCACTTCCCGGAGACAAAAGCCGGCGAAGACAGTGCTAGAGAGCCACTGCTTCCCAGAGTCAGGGCCCGAAGAACAGGAGTCTATGTCGGAAGAAACCATCGACAATCAACAAAAAGATGGTTCTCTCTCTCCCCTGTAAAAGATCTTAGAGAGGGAACAGAGATGAGAGAGAGAGCCCTGATCAGATAAACATTCATCGAGTTCAAAACCATTAATATTTTGGTTGGAGTGAAATAAAGAAAAAAAGATATCGTGCTTATAAGTTTTATTTGGTTAATCTAGTTTAATTTATATGCAATGTAATGTAACAAACATGAATTAAAGTTTTGAACTAACATAAAATAGGTAGCGCACAAACAAAATATTATTTTGGTAAAATGTTTAAATTAGAAAGACAATATTCTTCTACTTTTAAACTTAAAATTATGATATAATTAAATATATAATAGTAATTATATTTCCAAAACATATTTTCAGAGATACAAAATAAATTTTTAATTAATATACAATAAATTAAAAAGAAAATTAAAAATTAGTTTTAAATTCGACGTAAAATAAGACATAATTCGATAAAAATAAAATAATAATATTAGAATTTTTTAAGATAAATATATAATCTCATTAAATCACAAATTAATAATTATCACAAAATACAATTTTATGTAAACATATAATTTTTTTGTTATGTATATTTCTTCAAAACGAATTTCATCTTTCATTTTATCTTAATCATACATAAACTATATTAGTACTCTAATAAAATATTCAAAGCATAAATTCTAACATTTTTTTTTAATTCTAACTATTACATAATATCAGAAAAGAAATATTTTTTAGTTTTTACATCAATTTTTTTAATAAATATAAAATTTAAAAATTAAAAATTAATAAATTTATAAATTAATAATTTGTATAGTTACATTATTAATTTATAGAGTTTTTGTGCTAAAATTACATACACAGTCAAACCAGTAAACCTGTCTATGAAAGTTTTTGTGGTAATTCCTTTTGTTTTCTAAAATTTATTATTTAAATGAAGGAAGTGGAAATCCAAACGACAGGAAGAGGAAAATATAACAAATTAAATAAAAAGGAAAAGTGAGATTAAATTTAAAGAAAAGGGAAAACGGAGAGACGCTTTGTGTTCAATGTTCAGTATAAAGAGAGGGGAAGCGATGAAGCCAAAACTCTCGTCTCAGTATCAAACCTCAAAAAATCTCAAAGACTAAAAACCCTTCAAAAGAAAGACAGTGATGACTGGGAATAAGTTGAAAGATCCGCCGAGCGCATCTTCTTCAAGCGACGAAGATGCCTTAGCCAACTCTTCTTCGTACGAAGATGAAGAAGAAGAAACCGATTCCGAATCCGAAGCCAAGCCGGTCGCGAATCCACCAGCAGATTCCAAAAAGGTTAAAACTTCCTCAAAGCCCGAGACCAAGAAGCGATCTAGTGAGACAGATGAAGGTGAAGCGAAGAGGGTCAAGAGGGTTTCTTCAGGAGAAGACGACAAAAAGAGTAGTACTGGACAAGAGACAAAGAAAAACTCTTCCCAAAGAGGTTGGAGCGAGGAGGACGAGATTGCGGTTTTGCAAGGGATTATCGACTTCAAAAACCGAACTGGGTCAAGCCCTTATGATGACAAGAACGCTCTTTACGATCTCGTGAAGAAATCTGTAAGCTTTGATGTTACCAAAACTCAGTTCATGGAGAAGATTAGGGATTTGAAGAAGAAGTTTGAGAGCAATCTTGGTAGAGGCAAAAAGAAAAGAAAGGACCCGTCTTTCTCTGAAGCTCATGATCGCAAGGCGTATGATTTGGCAAAGTTGGTTTGGGGAGATAATGGGATCATGGCTGTTGAATCATCATCAGCTGGCAAGTCGAAGAAAGTTGAGCCTGCTGTGAAGAAGCAAGAGTTTGTTTCCATTGTTGAGTTAGTAGCTCAGTTTGGTGTGGATGATCTTGCTGCCAAACAAGGTTGGATTAGGCTTTCTGCAGAGGATAAGGAGAGATTTGAGGAGCAATGGAAAGTGTTGCAGCTTAAGGAGTTCAGGTTCTACTCTCAGAAGAGCGGTTTCATTAATCAAGTGGTAACAAAGATTGCTGAAGCCTCTCGACCAAACCTTTAGATTTATGTTTTGTTGCTTTTGTCTGTTTCTTTGTTTGTTTTGCCTCAACTCGCCTTTGTCGTTTTTACTTTCTCTATTGACTTATCAATATTGAAGTGGAATTTTAAGCTAAAATGAACCAATGTGATCCACTTCTTTAGAAAAAAAGAACCATATTTGTTCAAACGTCTATCTTGTTAAAAAGTGTAGAGCTGAATCACACCACTTCTTATAAACATGGTTTTTGTTGTTGAATATAGTACAGACTAAACTAAATACGTGTGAACAAGGGTACACCACCAGAACATCAGTTTAGACTATATGAGAATCTGTAAGTGTCTGACCTTTTCGAAGCTATCTTTTGACGGTTTCTCCTATACAGCATCAAATTATTTCACATAAGAGAATACTTTGGAGCAACAACCGATAAGAAGTGTGGTTCAGTAAGCATACCACTAATAAACTGTGGATCAAACGCACAAACGAAGAACCAATCATAATAGCATCTTATCAGAATGAATACTTACCACAGGAGTCCGAAGAGCATCATGGCTTGCAAGAATTTGGTTCACAGATGTCCCTTGAAAGACCTATAAATAGGGAGAAATTTTAGCAAACTAGAGTTTTATACCGACTCTCCTAAAGAATCTCTGCATAATCATATGAATGGCAGAAGAAAACACAATATTGAAAACAAAACCCAGATTACAGTTTAGTGTGACATCGCATGTACTAAACCAAGTAAAACATGCAATTCCACTAGACTTTTATACAAAAGGTTGAATTCACTCATTCAGAGCTATGCTACAATCCTTAGTTCTACGAGGCAAAAGCATATACAAGATTCTCATATGCGTAATATACTTTTATTGATTTGATAACCTCTTACATGAAAGAACAATTCCCCTCTTGATATTTCATTAGCTCGTCGTCGAAGATGACTTCAAGAGCTCCTCGTCATCATCGCAAAATTTATTTTTTCATGGTTGAAATTTATTAATTGTTCTTATTTATTTACAGTTAAAAGAAGGGAATTATAAACTTTTGATCAATTATTCAAGACAAAAACTTAAAATGAACTATTGAAAAAATTATTTTTATATTTATATTTAAAGATAAATCTTTTAAATAGACATTTTGAAGTTTTTGTCACAAAAAAATATCTTAAGAAAAAAATGATTAAAATAGTTTTTTTTATTTAGAAAATTTTAATTTGTTTTTTAATTTAAACTTCACTTCTAAAATCTACCCATAACTCTAAACACTAAATATAAATTACTTAACCCAAATAGTATAAATGTATATTTACACCATTTTATAAAATTTATTTTAATCATTTTTTTTTAAATTAGTATTTTGATGATAATTTTTTTTTTAAATATTTTATTTAATGTCTATATAATTTGATTCACTACTATAAAATAAAAATTGATTATTGTTGTAGATATATATTATATATACAACAGTAAATCTATTTTAATTATTTTATTCATTCATTACAAAATCTTTTTCTGAAAGCATGGTGACACTGATCATACTTACCATCAATGACATAATGTCGATCAATCCCGCAGCTTCTCGCCATGCTGGATGGACATCCTCAGATTTGCTCCACTGTGGATCTCGAGCTCGGTGGTCGTCGAGAGTTTTGGAGGGATGGCGAGGATGGAGGTTGTGAACAGTGGAGTCAGAGTTTAGAGTAGCATTGACTCATGGATAATTGGGTTTCTTATTGGGGGGACCCACCAAAACCATTAAGAACCGTTCTCTATATCCCCTAATTAAGAGACATTGCTTCTTTGCTAGGTTGCATGAAAACTCCGGTCAAGGTCCGTTTCCTGTTTCGGAAACGTTTCGGAATCGGAATCTCTTGGAAACTTGAAGAAACTCTTTGGAAACGCGTTTCTTGAAAATTTCATTTTGAAAACACGATGAAAACTTGCGTTTCTGATTTGGAAACTCGCGATTCTGATTGGAAACGCAAAATAATAACTATTTAGTATTTGATGTTAGCGATTAAATGTTTATTAATTTATATTTTAATATTATCTTTCGATATTTGCAATCATTTTAGTATAATGATTTGATTTTGAATGAAATCGCTCCATATATTTATAGAATGATAACATGGTTTTTGAAATACTAATTAAAATTTTTATAACGTACAAAAAAATAACATTTCCATTACTTGGTTTTCTTTCTTAGATAAATGAAATAAAAAATTAAGCTTACATGTTAATTAACCTCACACACACATATATATATTATAGACGTTTCTAAAACGTTTTCATTTCTTATTTTCTTTAAAATCACGTTTCTACGTTTTGAAACGTTTCGTTTCCACGTATCCGTTTCCGTTTCCATGCAACCTAGCTTTTTTGGCTCTTGCACTATTGGCGGGCCCCACTGACACGTAGCGGCCCGCGATTGGTCCCCTTTATTTTTTTTTCTTTTAACTCAGAAAAAGTAAAAAAAATTAAAAAATAAAAATAAAAACTAAAAGACCCTCTAGCGTTAATGTTGCTCTTAGGTGCTTGTGTGTTCATACCAACATTTTTCTTTTTTCTCTTATGTATGTGTATGTAGGTGGTGGTTCGTGGTGATGATCTTGAGGAGGTTTCCCCCATAACTTTAGCTTTTGGTCTTGAGGCGGGGAAATCTTCTCTTCTCCCTCTTTTTCTCCGTTTTTGTCTAGTTTAGAAGTTGTCAGGTTTCTCTTTGGCTTCAAACCCGTCTTTGGAGTCGTAGAATCTATGTGACCAGAAAGAAGGGGCTCGATCCTCCGGAGGATGAAGTAACCTCATAGGGTTCTCCGTGGAGGTGAGTGCTCGATGGTTTAGGGGTGTTGTATATTCAACACGCCTCTCTAACCTCCTGTTTGGAAACACGTGTAAAATGGCCGATCCTAGCTCCGGTGAGGGTGTGCTTGGATCGTCACCGTTTGGAGTTTCACTTTGTTTTTTTTTCAGATTCTCTTACGGTGGTTCAGATTCAGAGAGGTAGCCATTATCAAGGTATGGATCTTTTGCTTACGGTTCAAGATACGACTTTCTTCTCTCCAATAGAAAAAACTTCTCAACCCATTTTGCGACGTGACAGCCGGTTTGCAGTTTTGCTTCAACGATGTGGCTGCCGCCGATAGTTCCGTAGTATTGGAGTATGAATGGAGAGCAGATTATTGACAGATGTCCTGCATATTAATATTTTATGTACTGCAAAAGCCATTCATAGGTTTTGATGTTTCGAGAGAAAAAATGCAGGAGACCTGCCCAAAACATTACTTTTTTTGTCATTTTCTGTAAAAAAGCAGATGTCCTGCATGTGGTTATGCAACCCCAACTTTTGATGCAGATCCATGATTCCACCATTTTTTAAGCCAATAAAAACTTTTTAGTAAAATAAATTAATTCTCAAAATATTAATTCATCACATTATAAATAAAGTCAGTCGCTTAGTTTCATATGATCAAACAAATTCTAAACAACAAAAAAGTACTCTTATGCTCTCTAGTGTGGAAGTTAGAAAAAAAAAGTGGTGTAACCTTGTGTTGTATTGTATCACAATCGTCATCTACATCTTAAGGTAAAAATAATTTTTAATTTTATTTTATCATTTTATTTAATTATATATATATTAGTTTCGACCAAAATAATATATATTAATAATTGAAACTATAGTATATGTAATTGAAAAACTCTATATGGTATATTTTAGAGTTTTCTTGAATATTTTACATTTTAGAGTTTTTATCTATAACATATACATGTAAATAAGTAATGTAACTATATATATATATATATATATAAGAAAATGAAAATGTGTCATATTTCAATTCAACATATTACAAACAAAAAAGTGTGTATATATGGCGATATTTTTTTAAAAATAATTCTAATGTAAAAAATTATATAATATATAATATTTACATTTAAACTATCAGTATAATAGTCTCAGGTTATACATGTAAACTATTAATTGGATTCCACAAGTCTTCACTAGTATCAGGTTATTATACTATTGTTTCTCTGGTAATTAATATATATTAATAATATAACAAAGCAAGTTAGAAAACTTAGAAAGAATCAACTCTGCAAGATGAAGATGGAGGGATTGTATCCTGCAGTTTTTCGGTCTCTCTGCCTTGGAAATATTATTTGGTTATTATTTTCCATTTAATATTTTTTTCTTTAATATTAGTTTAGTGAGGAAACAAAAGCATGATTATATATCCTTATTTAGATATATTATAAAGATAAAAAAATTGGAGACATTAATAATAATGAAGATTCGTCAACTCTTTTATTATTTATAAAAATAATGACTTTATATGTTTTTAAAAAAAATTGGTTAAGCGTATATAAATTATATACTCATGTTATGTATATATATAATATTTTTATTACAAAAAATTGTAAGGTCATATAATATGATAAAAAATTATAACATACTCAACAATATAATTGTTCAAATTTGTTATTGGTTAGCTCACACTTATATTATTTGAGTTATATTAAAATTGTAGGTATGACATAATCGCAGACAAAATACAACATTTTCTGATGAAGAAGACATAAATCTTTCTACAGAAACGTCGGGCAGGGGTAAGTATTTAATTTTATTTTTACATTTTAGAATAGTTTATATATAAATAAAATGATTGAAAATTATTAATTTATAGAGGGAAGATAATTTTAAATGGAATCTTAACCGAGAACGAGTATTTATTGAGTTATACGATCGAGCAATTGCCATGAGCGATTACCGTTTCAAAGATCCTACACCCGCTGGTAAAGAGTTTCTCGTTGATAAGTTCAATCAAATGTTCAATATCAACGTAAACTACCGGTTCTTCAAAGAAAAACTTGATAAACTAAAAAGAAAATACAAGAAATACAAGCATCTTATGAAACATTTTATGGGCATTTCGGTTGATCCTACTACATCTGTGATATCTGCGTCTAACTCATGGTGGAAAGATCGTGAAGTAAGTACAAACAATATCTCTTTCAACCAAAATATATTTAAGAAATAACAATTCTATAAACTATGTAGGCTAAAAAACTATATAATCTTATTAACATGTAGATAGAATTGTGAAATCTTTTAAAAGAAAGCTGCCAGAACTTTAGGATGTGATGCAGCGATGTTTCATATTCTATGACGTCCAATTTCAGTCTCAATACTCTTTGCACCAAAGAAGAGAAGAGCTGATGAATGATGGTCAAAATAATGATGAAACATATGGTGGTGATATGCAACACGATGAAGTTCCTGAGACACAAGAAAATGAAGAAGTTTATCGCGTAAATATTGATGATGGAACACATCCATCAAATCAGTTCACTCATGAGAACTTGCGTCAAAATTCTTCACTTGATGTTGATCCTACTTCTAGAGTTCAACAACGAAGTGGACTAAGGCGTGGAAGTAGTTCACAAAGAGGCGCAGGAAACTCTCGGGTCTCTGCTAGAAGTGGTTCCCAAGGAAGTCGTAGAAAACAATCATTCGAGACAACCCTGACGAATACAATGAATGGCTTTAGAGAATTTCAGCGCCAAAGTTTACAAAAAGTACGTCCAAATTCTTTTGACGAGGATGATTACAATGAATTTGATACTGCCGTGAAGATATTCGAATCAATGGAGCTTCCAAATGACACCAATTTTTATTGGGCATGCATTCATGCATTCAAAGAAGAAAGATTTTGGCGCAAGTACTTCATTGATAGAGTTGAAAGAACCATAGAAGATAAGTTGAAGTTTTTACAAGCTCTTACTGGATATACGCGAGACAGTGAATTTGTGGGAAAGCGGTTAGAATCTGGACAAAATTTTGGTAGTCCAACTTGTGGGCAATGGAGCCCTGGTTTTCAACAATGAGGAACACTTCCAAATGCACCACAGTGGGGTACACCTCCAAACGCCTCACAATGGAGAACACCGCCAAATGCCCCGCAATGGAGTTCACCTTCAAGTGCTCCGCAATGGGGTACAACGCCAAATGCCTCGCAGTGGGGAACACCGCCAAATGTTTTACAATGGAGTTCACCTCCAAATGCTCAACAATGGAGTACACAACATGTTTCAAAATGGGGTGCACCTCAAAATTCTCAACAATGGTGTTCATCACCTAATACTCAACAATGGGGTTTTACATCTGTTGCGCCACAATGGAGTTCATCACCGACCACTCATCAATGGGGTTCATCACAAAATGCTCCACAATATATCTCTCCGACAAATGTTCAACGTGGATTTTCACTGGAAAAAGAAGCACCAACTACAACAAATGATCATCAAGGAGTTTCTACAAGTAAAGCATCACATCCACGAAGACGAAGATGATTATTCAACATTTGAGGATCTGAAATAGAACTAAATCTAAAAGAAATACAAGAAAGTGATTCCACATCGGATAACTAGCTTACTAAGATTTGTGCTTTGTTCGTAGTCGTTATGTTTGTTTTACTTTTTTTTATTCAGTTATGTATTGGCATTTTGATAAATTATATTTTTTATTGATTTAGTTTTTATTTTGTGGTTAAAATTTTCAGTCTTTTCGTATATGTCAGTTACGATCACAGAGTCTCCACAGTCTGAATCACGATGAAAGAATTGAGTTATGGAATTTAGAAAATGAGCAATTTGAAGAGCTAATAATTCAACCATCATTGAGTTATTACAATCGTTATTTTGAAAGAGGACCAATTCAAACAGATGGGGGTTAGGATGGAAAAATATTTGGTGTCGAGTTCAACAAGATGATGTTGCGTGTCTTCAGTTACTAAGAATGTCTCTTGATACTTTTGATCTTTATGTGACATACTGCAATCAAAATATGGTTTACATCCCACTCTTAATGTTAGCCTTGAAGAGAGTGTGGCAATGTTTTTGCAAATTTGTGGGCACAATGAAGTTCAAAGAGATGTTGGGCTATGGTTTGACGTACACAAGAGACAGTGAATAGAAATTTTTTTGAATTCTTAGGGCGACAAAGTTACTTGCTTGTGATTATGTTAAGACTCCTACAAGACGAGAGCTACTTCGAATTCCTGAAAGATTGCAAACGGACATAAGATATTGGCCATACTTTAGTGGATTTGTAGGAGCTATGGATGGAGTTCATGTATGTGTTAAAGTGAAGCATGAACTACAAGGAATGTACTAAAATCGACATGATAGGACATCATTTAACATCATGGCAATATGTGATTTAAATATGTTGTTTACATATGTTTGGAATGGAGCACCTGGCTCATGTCACGATACATCATTTCTCACGATGGCACAAGACAGTGATGCTGAATTTCCTTTGCCTCCAGCAGACAAGTATTATGTCGTTGATTATGGGTATCCAAATAAGCGAGGTTTTGGCTCCCTATAGATCTTCTCGGAATGGGGTTATTAGGTATCACATGTCTCATTTCAACAATGGTCCTCCTCCTAGAAATAAACAAGAGCTTTTTAATCGATGTCATGCATCTCTACGTTATGTTATTGAAAGGACATTTGGAGTTTGGAAGAAGAAATGGAGGATTTTATGTGATTTTCCGAGATATGATATTCATGTTCAAAAAAGAGTGGTAACTGCTACAATGGGACTACAGAATTTTATAAGAATTTCAAATTATTTTGATGAAGATTTTGTTGAAGTAAAGGAATACACGAATATCAGCAACGAAAAGCCTGAAAATGATCTAAGGGACATGGAGACAACAAACACGGCTGATGGAGATCATATGACGAACATTCGAGATATATTGCAGATATGTTATGGGCAAATCAAAATACTTTCGTTAAATTATTTTACTTTTGCTATGTGTTGTTTATATATTATGTTTTTGATATTTTAGTGTAATATTTATTATTTAAGTATATGATCTGCTTTTTGAACTGCTTTTACCATTCACAACTAAAATAAATTACTTGATTTGCTTGATCTGCATTTCTCCTGCATGATCCGCTTGATCTGCACTTGTTCCGCTTGATCTGCATGATCTGCTTGATCTGCACCGCTTAATCTGCTTTACCATTCGAACTCTTGGTGTCAAACTGGTTTATCTGGTTAAAAACCCTTTTAAGAAAAACCCTTTGTAAAAATAATTAAAATTAATATAATTATGCCAAAAATAGATAATCCATCTATTTAATCAGTCTCAACGTGAAATGAATGTTATAGTTGCAACGGTCAATGCTAGCATTGCCAAGACTGCCTATGTATGATGTATCCCAGTGCAAGGCCCGATTCTATGGATCTGGGTCCTAGAACTAGAAGTTCTACTCCCTACTTTATGGTTCTGTTCTTCCTTGAAAAGTTCAACGGTCAAACTTTTTCCACTTGCTAAGACCAAACAGCTTGCAGTTTTGGACCTAATAAACTTCTGCTCATTCTTGTCACTCGTAAAACTTTGACCGACCACTTGCAAAAAATAGTATAAATATGTTTGTTATTACTTTATAAAACCCTCAGAAAAACTATAATCTCTGGAGTCGATCTTTATTTGTTTTGCTTTACAAAAGATGGGTTTTACATGGGGAATGAGACTACGTGGATCTAGCAAGAAGAAGATAGCTCCCGTAATGAGTTGGTCGGAATCGGTATCAGAGCCGGAGATAACGATTCCGCCGGAGTTTCAATGCCCAATCTCAATCGATCTCATGAAAGATCCGGTTATAATCTCTACAGGCATTACCTACGATCGCACAAGCATCGAAAGATGGATCGATTCAGGGAACAACACGTGTCCTGTCACGAACACAGTCTTGACCACATTCGATCAGATCCCGAACCACACGATTCGTAAGATGATACAAGGATGGTGTGTGGAGATTGGATCGGCGTTGATTGAGCGGATCCCAACGCCACGTGTCCCTTTGATGCCGTGTGAGGTGTACGAGAATCTGTAGAAAGTTATCCTCTGCGACGCGGCGTGGGGATAACGAGAAATGCGAGGAGATTATTTGGAGGATTAAAAAGTTGGGAAAGAATGCGAGAAAAATAGAAATTGTATTATCGAAAACGCGTCGCATTAGTTTTGTGTGATTGTTTGAGAAGTTCTCGCGAGACGAGAATTAACGTCCATGTTGGGAAAGATTTTGTCACTGCTGACGTGGATGATCCCTATTGGGTGGGAAGGTTTAACAACACTGGCATCTGCGTCGTCGTTTCGTTGCATGGGCGGGTTTCTTGAGGAGCAAGGACGATACCGTTCGTGAAAACGCTGCGTTTCTGAATGAAGGAGATTCTATCGTTGGAAGAAACGCAAGTCACGCGTTTGCGGAGGAGAACGGTGTCGCGGGCAGCGTTTCTTGAACTGATTCGCGATTCGGTTTCGTCTAGCGCGACGAAGTCTTCGTTAATAGCGATCTCTCAAATGGTCTTGCACAAGCCCCAAATCGCGTCTGAGTTTCTCGAAATCGGTCTTGTGAATCAGACGGTGGAGATGATCATCGACGGTGAGAATAGCGTTTGCGAGAAAGCATTAGCGGTTCTAGACGCGGTTTGCGAAACGAGTGAAGGGATAGAGGAAGTGAGGAAAAACGCGTTGGCGATGCCGCTTTTGGTGAAGAAGATTCTTAAGGTCTCTGAACAAGCGACGAGGAGTTCAGTGTCTGTGATTTTGAAGCTCTGTAAAACGGGGAACGCGTCTGCGGTTGAGGAAGCCGTGCGTTTGGGAGCGTTTCAGAAGGTGTTCTTGGTGTTACAGGTTGGGTATGGAGAAGAGACGAAGGGAGAAGCGACAGAGTTGTTGAAGATGATGAACACACAGATGAAACTGATGGGTGATGATGTTGATTCTTCAGTGGAATTTAAGTATGTCAAGAAGCCATTTTGAAGTAGATAGATTGTATAAAGGGAACCACATTCTTTGTAAATCACAGGCAATGTGAAATTATTAACATCTGTTAAAAAATATGTGAGG
>CAJHQP010003731.1:0-63586 GCA_905132765.1 Moricandia arvensis | reverse complement strand
CTCAAGTTGATCATATTTGTAATTTAAACCTACTTGTATGATGTTAGAAAATACAAGTCAAATTTTATTTATATATAATTAAGTTCTAATCACATTGGCTTTGAATAATTTGTATGTCAACCACGTAGGTTTTGATTAATTCGTATAAGCTACTGATAAAGTAATAATATATGGCTGTAATGCACGCTGAAACGGGGAGAGAAACTAGTATATATGAATATTTAAGTTAGTATCAAGTGGGCTTACCATTAGTGACATATAAAATCATGAAAAAAAAAAAAAAAAAAAAAAAAAAATCATGACTAATTAATTCTGAAAATTTGTATTGTGTGTCTTTTGTTTTCATCACCACGTGGTTTTTCCATTACCGTCTAGCTAACAGATTCAAATTTGCATTAGTACCAAAATAAATTTTATTACAAAAATAAATTAAGCAAATATTTTATACCAAGTTAGTGGGAATCAGATTTTTATTGATTGTTACAGTTTTTAGTTTATGGATTGTAAAAATCTTAACGAATCCACTGTTAACATTTTTCAAAAAAAAATATTGTCATTCAAAATAATATTTTAACTTTATTGATTCTGTAGCTCTATTAAAATAGTGTTATTGAAATGGTAATTATTAACAAATTAACTCATTAACCACTTAGATTTTAAAGTTGGCTGTAGTACAAAATTGGATGAATTTTTAATACAGATACATTTCTGTTAACTCCACATGACTATGCAGACTTAATAAAATTTTAAAATTTTCATTTTTTCTTAAATCATCTAATTCTAATGAAATCCAAGTCCCACTAACCCTAGAGTGCTTATGTATAGCAAATCAGAATGTTTTAGCCTTTTGTAGTTGGGAAAAAGATATCAATTAACATAAAACAAAATCCGGTACGATTTAGGTTGGGTGAGTTGGTCACATTTTGAGTTTTTTAACCAACTATTAGTAAGAGTGTAGCTTTGTTATTTGCATATACCATAAAATTGAGGCCACCATTACTCTAACTAAAGTTATGAATAAATCAACCATATTTTTCTAATTTTTAATTGATTAAAAAAATATCTGAAAAACAGATAAACACAAGAGGCTAGTACTTAGTAGGCTACATAGTTAAACTAGTAGTAATATAAATTATATAATCCTTGAAGTGTAGCCATCAATTAACATGGCAAACATTTAATTAAAACCCTCTCCTTTGTCTCCACTTAAGAGCCACAAATTGCCCCTTCCCTTGACTTAATCACAATTAGTTTTAGTCAAAACCTCACACGGTCTTTATTTTTTTTTTTTGTGCATGCTCGTCTTCGACACGTGCTCTCGTCACTCTCCTCTAATATGAGCTGGCTCCACAATAGGTTCCTTTTAGGAAACTCCCTCTCCTCCTCCACTGCCTATAAAACCAGTTCATCTCTCCCACTTGAGTTACCATCTCAAACAAACTTCCATAAGAGACAACTCACAAAACACACTTCAAGAATTGGGTTTTGATCAAAATTTAGATATAATGGATTTCTCAGGCATGTTTCTCACTTTGGTCTTCACGGTTCTGTTTCTCTGTTTGCTCCGGTTCTTAGCCGGATTCCGCCGTAGCTCCTCCTCGAAACTTCCTCTTCCTCCGGGAACAATGGGTTATCCTTACGTAGGCGAAACGTTCCAGCTTTACTCACAAGACCCTAATGTCTTCTTCGCATCAAAACAGAGGAGGTCTTATTTTCACACCAAACAGAAATTACAAAACTTTGAAACATAAAAGTTTGACTTTTTATTAATCTTTTTGGTAAAACAGATACGGATCAGTGTTCAAGACTCATGTATTAGGATGTCCATGTGTGATGATCTCTAGCCCTGAAGCAGCCAAGTTCGTATTGGTGACCAAGTCTCATTTGTTTAAACCTACTTTTCCGGCGAGTAAGGAGAGGATGCTGGGGAAACAAGCCATCTTCTTCCACCAAGGAGATTATCATGCTAAGCTCAGAAAGCTAGTCTTGAGAGCTTTCATGCCTGATTCAATCAGAAACATGGTCCCACACATCGAATCAATCGCTCAAGAATCACTCAGTTCATGGGATGGAACTCAACTCAACACTTACCAAGAAATGAAAACAGTAAGCAACCCACTTTTATCTCTGTTTGAAAACAGAGTATCCTCTGTTTTAGTCTAAAAACAGAGTATCCCCTGTTTCAGTCTTAAAACAGAGTATCCCCTGTTATTTTATCTCACTCTCCTCTGTTTTTGTATCAACAGTACACTTTCAATGTGGCGTTGATCTCAATCCTCGGACAAGACGAAGTCTTTTACCGTGAAGATCTAAAACGATGCTACTACATTCTTGAGAAAGGTTACAACTCGATGCCGATCAATCTCCCGGGAACACTGTTCCACAAAGCCATGAAAGCTCGCAAGGAGCTTGCTCAGATCCTCGCTAACATCTTATCAAAGAGAAGACAAAACCCATCTACGCACAAAGATCTTCTCGGATCATTCATGGAAGATAAAGAAGGGTTAACCGACGAGCAAATCGCTGATAACATCATCGGAGTTATCTTCGCGGCAAGAGACACGACAGCGAGTGTGCTGACGTGGATCCTCAAGTACTTAGCAGATAATCCAACTGTCCTAGAAGCTGTCACTGTAAGCATATTTTTCTAATGAGACACTTAAAGATCTGTTAAAGGAGTGGCAGTTTCGTAAATTAATGGGGTTTTGTTGGGTTAAACAGGAAGAACAAATGGCAATAAAGAAAGCGAAACAAGGAGAGAGTCTAACTTGGGAAGATACAAAGAAGATGACACTAACTTCTAGAGTTGTCCAGGAGACAATGAGAGTTGCTACAATCTTATCTTTCACTTTCAGAGAAGCTGTAGAAGATGTTGAATATGAAGGTATGCACCAATCTACATATACTATATAGTATTTATATCAATATGTTACATATCAAATATGCTGAAGTTTTAAATTTATTTTTCTACAGGATACTTGATACCAAAGGGATGGAAAGTATTGCCACTATTCAGAAATATTCATCACAATGCTGACTTCTTTTCGAATCCCGGAAAGTTTGATCCATCAAGATTTGAAGCTGCGCCGAAACCAAATACATTCATGCCATTTGGAAGTGGGATTCATTCATGTCCGGGCAATGAGTTAGCTAAACTTGAAATTTCCATTCTAATCCATCATCTCACCACTAAATACAGGTTACTACTTATAAAAACACAATAGCTCTTTTGAAGTTGCCGTAAAAACGGCATCAAATCATCCTATTTGAAAAGATTTTTTGCTTATGGTTTGTACTTTGATAATTATAGGTGGTCGATCGTGGGACCTAGCGACGAAATTCAATATGGACCGTTCGCTCTTCCTCAAAATGGATTGCCTATTGCATTGAAGCGAAAACAAGTGGTAGACGTTTAGAAAAATTACAATAGCACCTCCACAAGTTTCTAGTATTAGAAAGTAAAAAATTCTTTTTCATTTAGTGAGAAAATTATTTCATTGGCTAAGAAATAAAAATATCAGACATGAAAAAGAGAATAGGAAAGAAAAATCCCTAATGGGACCCCAAGTGTATATAGTTTTCAGTTATTTTTATTTTTATTTTAGTTTAGGTTTATGAAATGCAGAGAATTAAATTTTGGGAGTAACAGGAAAATAGGTTATATAATGTTTAATGTGTATGTAAGCTGGCTACCGTAATTGAAGCTTTTCCTCTTTTTTTTTCTTTTTTTTTCTCTCAAATTGTAAATTTTCTTGTTATATCAATGCAATGAATAAAATTATGGAATGCTCAAAGCAAATTTGCAACAAAGCTTGCGCTAGTAACTAAATAGTGATTTTATTTTTGTCAGTAAATAAAAACTTAATAACTTATTTTATTAACTTCTTTGAGCACACTAAAAATATTAACTAAATTGCAGGACTGCTGTAAGTAACCACTTTATCAATTTGAATAACAAAATTTTCACTGCAGTAACAACAATTTTGGGACTTTCAAATAGCTTGATGTCAAATGACATAAAATGACAGTTTCACCTATTTGGCGAGAAACTTAAGAGACGTTTATTGGAGGTCTTTTATCAGGGGTTCTTAACTTTTTTAATAGACGTTTCTCAATTTTTAACTAAAATAAACTTAAAACACGTCTCTTAAATAAGAGATCTAAGAGTTATCTCTTAAATAAGAGATCTAAAAGCTGTTTTTTAACTAATTTTTTTTTAAAAAAAAAGTTAAATTATGTTAAGAACTTCACCCTAGGAGATCGGAGATAAACACCTAACAATATTAATAATCTTTCTTAACGAGAATTAAACCGAGTGGCATAATACCTATTAAACATTCCTTTATCACTAGACTAACAGTTGTAATAAAAAGAGATCACCAAAGAAATTACACAAAAATGAAATATGTAATCACCTTTTTACGTTTGACATTTGTAGTACTTAAAAAGCAAGAGATCTTGTAAAAATATATTGATATATGAGTCGACTAATAGAATCACGGCCAATCTAATTTACCATTCACTTTTTACCTTCTTTTTATGACTCTACCATTCACCTGGTTACTTGTGTAACACTTTAATTATTAGATAATACTAGTAAAATAGCTGGTCAAAAGAATTCAATTCATTTTTGTGAAAAGTTGATGCCAAATTGACGACAGTTGGAGTAAACCAATTTTTAAATTATTTTGCTAAAGCTGATTTTCTAATATTTTGTCACGGACGACTAACCGATTCCATTCTGATCTTTTTTCACCGAAGACTTTGACCATAAGTCGTAAATTATGAGCTAATTTGGTCAATGTGATTATATTTTGTTTATATTTTAACTACAGCATATATGCTAATTAGATGACTATAATAATAATTCTTGCAAAATATGCAGCTGTAAATTCTGACTTTTAACATGTATATTAGATTTTTTTTTTTAGATAAAGTCGAATTCTCGTATTTAAATATATTGAAATGTTGAGCACGTCATTTTACTAGCGGATCCAAGCACATACTACTACTACTCGTTTAATTATTTTGCCAGAAACATAATTATTGATTATTCAAGCACATTAGTGCATCATCTAATCACAACTCCGAACAAAAAAAAATCCGTTTTGCCACTCCTCTCTTGAAGCTGGTGGTGATGACATGAGCAATAGACTATAGTTGATTCGTTAGGTAGACCGAGCCGTAGGATACTTAATACTCTGTTGTATGTACATTCTTGTTTTTGTTCCGTACATTACTCTGGCTGTTTCTTTTGGAAAAAGACTTTTGTTTAAAATGCATAAGTAATACCAGTATAAGTTTGTACTCATAAGTTTGTTTGCGACAAACGACGGATTATAACGACATGTTTATTGGAGATCTCTTAGCAAGAGTTTTTAATTTTTCTAAGAGACGTTTCTTAACTTTTAACTAAAAAAATTTAAGAACTGTCACATAAATAAGACACTTAAAAGCCGTCTCTTAAATAAGAGATTTAAAAGCCATCTCTTAGCCAATTATTATTATTTTTTTTTAAAAGAAAAAAAAGTCAAATTAAGTAAGAACCCCACACTAAAAAACCATAGATAAACATGGCCTAAAGAGACCCTAGAGATATCGTTCAAGTTCCAAATTCTGCAACAGATTATTGATTACAATTATACAAATAATAGATTTTAGATGATTGAGTAATACAATTATTTATAATATTGGGTTTATTGAAATGTAAATAGTAAGCAATAAATTTATATAGGGTATGTATTCATTTGAGAATTTGAGTTTATTTGTATTAAAGTGATAATTCATTGTTATAAAACATAAATTGCGGAAATTCAACAATTATTGAAAAAGTTGTGAATTTTAAGTTTTTTCTAGTCATTTAGAGTGTTTTGGTGAAACTTTTTCGTACAAAAAATAAAAAATTCAAATTTCATAATTTATATAAAATTTTAGAATGCTTTAGATAAAATCATAGAAATTTCTTAATTCACTTAAAACTATCTAAAATTTATTAAAATTAAACCAATCTAAATTGTAGATTGGATACGCTCTTTTGAAACAACATGTTGGTTATTTGAACGCCGTAATCTCTTGTTGTTGTTGTTGGTTGTATACAATTCACATGTACATAATTCATATACACATAATTAATCGAATTTGAATCTGGATAATACTATGTTCACAATGTTAATACAAATTGATTACTAGGATACAAAGCTATGCTAAATATATAGTGTGTTTCTTGAGTTAACTAATTAACTATATTAGTGAGTAAAATCATTTTAAATTTATAAAAGAATTGTTTATTTGATATTTCATCGCTTAAAAGTATCTTTATTCAAATTTTCGTTATAAGGTAAGAGTAAGGGTATATTTACTCAATATCTTTGTTGCAGCATGTCAGCATTACTGTATTAGAAAGATAGAAGCATTTTAAAGTATAAAACCTATCTTCCCTATTTAACTGATTGTGAAGAATAAACAGTCTGTCTTAATTTAAGTGCAGAAGTGACTGTACATAACTATCTATATTGGTGTTTAGTAGGCTGTAACCCACGATTTTAACAATTAACTGAATAAATAAATTGATTAACCATGGACAAATGAAAGCACAACAGACCCGCCAAAAATATCTAATTAAGATTAAATAATTATAAATATATTTAGTTCATCTGGATAAGCAGGTTCATGAAATTCATACGATTGTATACTAATATTCTTTTTCTTTTTCTTTTCCGCACGATAAAAATCTAATAACGACCAAACTATTGTAAACAATATGGATACAGTTCTGAACTTAGAACGTGTTTTGAACCATTGTTCTACATTAAAGTAATTGTAACCAAAGTTATTGTAAGATCATAGAGTTAATACAAAATTAACTTAGTGGAAAGCCATAAAAGATTACAGTAGTTTTTTATTTATTTGAAACTAAAAGATTACAGTAGTTGCAATTTAAAAGAAGCTTAATAGAACATTAAGTTAGAAAACTAAAACCACAATCCAACAACACAAGTCTTATAGATTGTGGACACGTACTGTTGTCCGGTATTTCTTTACAACTTTTTCGTTGCCACAAGAAGTGTATAAAAAAATCAATACAAATGGTAAGTGACAATCCATTCTCCACCATTTACATCTTAATCTAAATGACAATTCTCTAAAAAAAGTTTTTTTTCCATCAAAAGAGTACAGAAAGAGGAAAATAATAGGTTTCATTAAAAAGTTAAAAGACCTTTTCACTTTTACTTTATTAATAAATAAATATAAATAATTATTTAAATAAATAATAAAAAATAAAATAAAAAACATTTTAAATTATTTTTGAAGAATACATTTTTGAATTTGAATTCTTTTTGAAAATTTGATTTTTCCAATTTTTTTCTTATTTTTGCAGATTTTTATTTTGAAATTCTTTTTGAAGCTATTTAAAAAATATTTTAAATTTAAGTATTCATTTATTTATTTTTCAAAATTCTACCATTCAAATCTAAACATTAAATATATATTAGTTAATCTTAAAAATATTATTATTTATTTTTTTAATAAAATATTTTGGTCAATTTAATTTTCTTGTATTATATTTATGATAAAAGTTTGGAAATTTCTATAATCTAAATTGGGGTCAAATTAAATCCATATTCAATTAATAATATGAAAATAAAAAAAGTCATGGAAAATTGGAAATGTAGTTTTCAAGCTAATTATGATGAGTGCACATGCATAATTAAAAATGGAGAGATTGAAGATGCAATTTGTTGAAATATTCTATATCACTTCGTAAAATATTACAAGAGATTGTACAAGCGTGTGTCATGAAGATGCGCTATGTTGGAGTTTGTATTTTGTGAAGAGTGTGAGCTTGGTGAGCTTGAAAAAGAAAATGCTAGTATGTGCTTGAAGACATATGGACGTTTTCCATAAAGTAAGAAAAAGTTTGCTTTGAGATGAAATTTTCCATTAAAGAAAATGGAAACTTGCTATATGGGTATTTGGAAGATTTTGAGAACAAGTTGAAGACGTGAAATGCAAGTTCTGGTCTTAATATATAAGGAGGGACGTGATTTATGAAAAAAGTATACCTCAAATAATAAAGAAGAAAGAGACAGGTTTCCTTGGTGTGTGTTACTGTTTGGTATCGAAAGATATTATGAAGCATTGTGTGATAGAGTCCGATGTGGACTTAGTTTAGTGGCGTTGGTGATGACGCTTTGTATGGTGGAGTTAGCCATTATTTGTAGCTCGTGGTAAGATGTGTATGTTTGGGTGATCAAGCGTTTTATGTCACTAGTGTACGTTGGGTGTTGAGGTAGTTGGTGAAGTACTTTTACAGATATGGAACATTGAAATCTAAGCTCATAATGGAGTTTAGCACATCAAGTTTTATTGTGGTAGTATATGAAGATTGCAGATGTAGAAGACAATGAGCTCTCTCTAGTGCGTTAGATGGTGATCTATGCATAAATAATTAATTTCCTAATATATATAGATTATTTAAAAAAGAATGAAAGACACTAATGATTATGGTGTACCATATAATAATTATAGGTTGCTTCTTTTTTTAATGATCAATGAAATATGGAGTAAATCTTGGAGATCTATGAAACGAACCCACCAAATAAATTTAATGTGTCTTTATTTTCTATACTTATTTTCTATACTTATTTTCTATACTTATTTGCACTTAGAAACTATAAATGTTCGCAAGTGTTGACCCATGAGATGGAAAATATTGGACACAAATTTGCAAGAATTAATCAACGATTTACTCGAGCTCCGCTGCTAAACTTGTCAAGCAGCCACAGTAAGCCCCTTCCTTAGATTTTAACCATCGAAATTCAATTGGAGTTTGTTTGAGTGCGATCAACTGAAGAAAGGGCCAAAAAACTCAAAAATATATTGAAGGAACAATGATTAAAACTTACCCAATCTCCATGTACAAAAACTCATTGTAAACTATTTTTGAATTATAAACTTCTTTTAGTGCTATTTGAGACAATGTCTCTTTACAAAAAAAAAACGATTTCTAGATGTCAGCCAATATTACTATTTTGTTGTTGTTCTGTTAACAAGGAATATGTTTCATGTAAAAGAGATAAATAAACATTTCGTTCTTGTTTGGACAGAGATTAATTCCTTACCCTTACCATGAATACATGTATATTTAAACATTAAACTAGTACTTAGAAAACTTGCAAATACCTTTAATAATCACAATATTTCACGTTATTGTCGTAAGCATCGTAGGAAATAACTTAACGTACGTTTACAAAGTCTATCCTAATTCAGTTAGTGAACCGAAATACTGGTTATGAACCGGGCTGATCCAAGTTTTAGTGGTTTCTACATGAATGAAGAAATTGTGAGCTCCAAAATGGGCCTCGAGAAGGCCCAAATACTCTCAAAGATGGACCAACGGCACAGAGATCTACCCGCCTTTACAATCACGACGGAGACGAACGCGAGCCACGACGGTTCCGAGACAGAGAGAGAGAGAAAGAGACGAGAGACTTTTCAAAAATTCAACATTGCAACAGGAGCGAACCCTAATCGATTACAGTCTCTGATTCGTTCCACTTCTTCATCGTTCCTGCTCCACTGAAATGGCGAGTGAGAGTTCCCAATCTCCCTCGCCGTCGCCGTCGCCGTCGCCATCTCCGTCGATGGGAGATACGTTCGTAGGAAGCTTCATCAGTCTAATTTCTAACTCAGAGATCCGTTACGAAGGCATTCTTTACCATCTCAATGTCCATGACTCCACGCTAGGTCTAAAGAACGGTACGGATTCCTAAAACCTATCGCGGTTTTCAGATTTCTCCTGTTTTTAGGTTTTACGAACGTAGATTTACATGTTAATGCTTGTGTATTCGTAACCTGGGAAGCTAAGTAGGTCTAAATGATAACTCCATTTCGATTCTGATTCCTTTCTTGTGAGTGATAATACTATTATGTTACTACTTGAATGGTTTTGTGGCAGTAAGAGCTTGTGGAACAGAGGGGAGGAAGAAAGATGGGCCGCAAGTTCCTCCGTCTGATACAGTTTACGATTACATTCTTTTCCGCGGAAGTGACATCAAGGTTAGTGTTCAAGCTCTTTACCTTCTTATACATTTTAATGTTTGGTGCATTGTAATCTCGCTTCCGGACGAACTTTTAATATGTTTTGTGTTTGAAACACTCATACGCAAATTCAAAATAAAGATCTATATAAACTTGTTTGGTATTTTCAGGATCTGCAAGTGAACCCTTCTCCTTCTCCACAACCAAGACAGGAAATTCAGCGTGAACAGAACATTAATCTGGTAAAGCATGGATAATAATAATAACTGTCTGTTCAAACTATCTGGTTGTATGATTGTCTTCATTGTTCTTGTTTATAGTCCTCTCATGCTAGGCCGGCTATGAGCTCTCCGCCTTCTGGAAATGATAGGGGTTATAGTTTGGGTAAAGGAGCACAATGGGTGCATACACCTGCTTTGAGTAGTAAACCGTTTCCTACCACACAACATCCACCAGTTCCTTTAGGCTTCCAGCCTCCTCCATCTAATTCTGGAAGCTTGACAGAATCACCAGCAGACCCTATTGGTTCAGCAAATAGTTTTCAGGCTGCTCAAAGTAATGCTGGTCTGTCTATGCCCATGCCATCTTTTGTGCAAGGAAACAATCTAGCTTCCACTGGTGTCCCTCCTGGTATGATTCACCAGGCAGTTTCATTATCTTCTACGAAGCACAATGATCCTCAGATTATAGATGTGTCTGCTTCACCAGTTAGGGGATTAGTAGATGATACATCACAGGTTGTTACTCGAACACCCGACGTTGCTTCTAATCAAGCATACTCTTCTAACCCTTCTCCCCTTGGTCAAGCACAACGCTATACTCCACCTGGACTTGCTTCATCACCCTCCAACCTTTTTCCACTTTCTGAAGCACAGCTTTCTGCCCCATATTTTCAGAACAGTTACCCCATTGCACCCCAGGCTGTTGGTAATGGTGTCTATGACCCTATGTCTAACCATCATAACCGTTTGCCTTATAACTTGCCAGCTATGACTTCTAACTCAGCTCCTGTAGTTCCTGGTCCGTTTTCGAACTCGTCTCAGCCATTTTCTGACATGAAGCCATTACTGCAAGCTAGGCAGGTGTTCAATAGGGGTCAAGAGATGTTTGGTTCAACTAAACCGGGATCAATGGGTGTGCCATCTCGAAGTCTTGCTACCACATACCAAGCGCCAATGCTGCCTATTCCGGTTTCAGCTCATCAGGTCTCTTTTGTTTATATTCCATCTCTCATGTTTTTTTCACATATGCATGATTTCTCATGGTTCTTATGAAAATTTCTTCATGATTACATTGGTTCTTTGATCATGATGTTACTAGCGGTGATCATTTAGCTTCATATCAAATGTGTATCTGCAACACATTTAGCTACCATTCATGGCGCTATTTGTATCTCATTTACAATACAGACTGTGCTTACTAAATGTGTCCCTTTGGTTCTAAATGTGTTGCAGTCTCGGATCCCTGGTTCTACCAATGAGTTCACTGAAGAATTTGATTTTGAGGCAATGAACGAAAAGTTCAATAAGCGTGAACTATGGGGTTTTCTCGGTAAAAACAATCAAATCAATCACAGGGAAGAAACTGCAGTTGAGCCAAGCGAAGAAGGGAAGGCAAAGGTATTCGTTTATATCTTTTACCACAGTCTAATGAGGATCAAGCTTTTGACCTTATCTTTGTCAATATAATCTATATGATATTTCAAGCAGCAGTCAACGTTTTTATTTGCTTTGTTGCAGCCTGCTTATAACAAAGATGAATTTTTCGATACAATCTCGTGTAATCCTCTTGACCGTGTAGCAAGAAGCGGACAACAACAACTACACAGCCAGTTTCCAGAGCACATGAGACAAAATCCTGAGGTTTGTTTCATCCTTTCGTTTGTATATTCACCAACCAAAAGTTGTGAAACTTTCAAGTAGTGTTTATTTTGTGGACCTTTTTGTTCTTATTTCAGGCATATGGTAACCATTTTCAAATGCCACTTCAACCACAACCGGGCCAGGGTGCATATCTAGCTGCACAGACCAATTACAGAGGCGGATATGATAATAATAATAACAACAACTACTACTCGAATTTGGGTTATGGTTACTACTCTGGTGGGAGAGGCCGAGGCAGAAACACTCATTTTTGAATTTCTGATTTCTTTAAAAGGGATTTGCTGGTCACTCACACTTTCTTCTCTTAACCGCCTGTCTTTGAATCACAAGATTTGGTGGCATATCATATTGGCAAGTTCACTTTCCTTTTTTTTTTCTGTCTGATGAGCTTTAGCCTCTAGGGAGAATGTTGTTTGTTCTTCAATGAAACAAAGAAGTACTATGAACCTTTTGGTATATGCAAATCTTTAGTTATATACTCTTCATAAGATTGTTCTATTTTTTCCTCGAGTACGTAAATACATTTTAAATGTAAAGGGAGAATTTAGGAAGTATGCACATCTTTATACAATTACGCATGTTAATTGCAACATTCATTTGTGCCTTTAAAAGAAATATACCAGGACTTTTGCTCACCAAATAAGGTTAAACACGCAGTCCATTAATTCATTTAGACCTTTGCATCTAGAAATAACATCCAAATGTTGTTCGTTTAGATATATTGCATCAACATCTAGATGCATCATCTGGATGCAAAATCTTAAATATTTAGCATATTAAGATATTTGAGATAATTCTAGATATTTATAAAATACAAAATTCGAATGTTATATTTGCATCTCAAAATCCAAAAGGTCAAAATACCCTTGATACAAATATAAAAATTAATTATTATAATGTAATATTTTTGATCAGAAAACTATGTTTTTCGTTAAAACTAAAAAAATATTTTTTCCGTTAAAATACAAAAATACATTTTTTCATTAAAAAATTTCCATTAAAACCCGAAAATAAGTTTTCTTACCAAAATCCGAAAGTAGTTTTTTTTCCACCAAAATCAGAAAAATATATTTCCTACCAAAATCGAAAAACACATTTTTTTATCAAAACTTGAAAATTAGGTATTCCCGCCAAAATGGAAAAACACGTTCTCCCGCCAAAATCTAAAAACGTGTTTTTCAACCAAAAACCTATTTTCCTGCTAAATTGTAAAATACGTTATTCCGCCAAAACCTCAAAACTTGTTTTCCGACAAAACTCGAAAAGTGTATTTTTCACCAAAACTCAAAAACATAGTTTTCCGTTAAAACCTGAAAAACGTATTTTGCTCTCGAAACCCCAGAAAACACGTTTTCTGCCAAAATCCAAAAACGCGTTTTCCGCCAAAATTTAAAAACGTATTTTCCGTCAAAACCTAAGAACGCGTTTTCTCGCCAAAACTCAAACACATTTTACCGTCAAAACCCGAAAACCGTTTTTTCACCAAAACTGGAAAATTGTGTTTTTTGCCAAAGTTTTAAAACATGTTTTCCCACCAAAACTAGAAGACCTCGTTTTCTCATTAGAAAACTAGAAAATGCGTTTTTTCGCCAAAACTGGAAATCTTGTTTCTCACGAAAACTGGTAAATTATTTTTTTCTCACTAAAACTGGAAAAATGCGTTTTTCGCTTAAACTGGAAAATGTGTTTTCTCGTCAAAAATGATAAAACATTTTTCTGACAAAAGTGGAAAACACGTTTCCCCATCAAAATCAGAAATTGTGTTTTTCCGTAAAAATCGCAAATATTATATTTTCATTAAAATCACAAACTAATGTTTCCATGAAAATCTGCAAAATCATGTTTTTTTGCAAAAAATACAAAATAATTTATTTGAATATTATAAATCTATAATCAGTTCATTATTAAAAATAAAAATAATTTATATGAATATTATATATTTTAACTTAAACAATACTGAAATGGATATATATTTTAATATGAGTGTACATTATATGAAACTTCCTACCAAGATAGATTTATGATCTACAAAGAATTTAAAATTTTATTATATGGTTAAGATATAAAAATAATCTAAAATGTAACATATACAAAGAATCTAAATTTTGTTAAATAATTAATATTTTTGTTCATTTATTTTAATAATATAAAACTAAAAAAGTGATAAATAAATTGTTATCAAAACGTTATTATTCAAAAACATTAATTATCATATATATTTTAATTACATTATGCAACTTTGTAACTTTTGTAAGGAAATAAAAATGAATCTTTTTGTAGATTACTAATTGATTGTATTGTTATTTAATAGTAGTATATTATATTATTAGATGGACCAACTTATTTTTCTAAATATTCTAAGAGTGATTTTAGTGCTGACACATTCACAAGTTGTAATGTTTTGCAAATAGTATATAAGAAATATTAAACAAGTTATACTCTTAACTAATAAAATTAACTTACTATTTAAAAATTTTAGGTGATGAACATCAATTTTTTTTTTATTTATAAATCGAAAACATTATCATATAATCACTTATTATTATTAATATAGCTAATAATCTATAAAAGACTATGTGAAACTTATAATAATATATTGATAATATAAAGAGACATGAAAAAAATAAAAATATTTAATAAAAAATCAAATGCTAAAGAATAAACAAACATAACATAAATACAAAAATTAAATTAAAATATATAATCCGCGCGTACAAATCCCTGATATATTCTAAAAGTGTGTTTTCTTGTCAAAATATGTCATAAAGTGCCTTGTTTGGTAATCCACTTTAGAAACTATTGTTCTCACTTGTAGAGTCAGCTGTTGTTGGAGTTCCATTTGGACCTTCTTCTGCATATTGGAAAGTGGTTACCTCACCTTGACTACTATCACCATTCAACCTCGTCCTCGCCGCCGGCAAAGAAACAACATTACTAACTTCATCCTCAGGCTCATACGCCAAACTGAACCCACACTTCCCAACTTCACACTGTGGAATCTCTTCACCAGCCCCATCAGTCACTTTGAACCTAAGGACAGCTCTAGTAGGAACACATCCTTTCTTGAACTCTACTTTTTGACGTTTCTTGATGTTTGACCAACTTATATAGCTGATGAAGACATGGTCTGACTCTATATTATGCGGCTCATTTTCAACAGGAATACTAAACCGGCTACATGGTGCGTCTAAGTCTTCAAACTCACAGGTACATTTAGCCAGGATACGGCTACTCTGATCTCCGCAGTCACGAACCGAGACAATGACACATAGATATATTCCAAGAAACTTGTTGTCGCACCAATGTGGAGGCAGCTTTGGTTCTAACACTGAACCATAGGCTCGGTGACTGAACCATGCAGGTACTTCGTATCCAGGATAGCAAGTCGAGACAAAATTCTGCCAGAAAAAAAAAAAATTTAAATAAATATATGTATCTGAAGACCAAAGATTTTGAGACTTGAAAAAAAAGAATAGACTACCCCATTGTGGTGATCATCTGATGAGACTAGTTGGCCTTTTCTCCGAACGTGGGATGCAATTTCATTCTTTGCAGCCTCATTGAGTTTACTACAGTTTGTAAAGATGAACAGGTTGTGAATCTCTTCTGTTGGCATAATAAAGGCTAGAGGACTCGAGACTGTTTGCAAGGAGATACATCCATGTGCATCTAACCACTGGAGATTTGGTGGAAGCGTCGAGAGAGACCTGAGTTTCTCGCAAGACTTCAAGTCCAGCCATTTGAGATGATGCATTTGACTGATGTCAGATCCTAAGCTGCTGATCACACCATTTCCGCTAAAAGATAGACGCCGCAGAAACAATAGGCTGTTCATACCGGGAAGTATCTTTGGCACCTCTAAGATTGAAGTTCCATCAAGTAGTAACACACGGAAATTTTCCATGTTGTCTTCAAAATATGGACAAGTCTTGAGATTTGAACAGCCAGAGAGAACCAGTTCTTCAAGAGCTTTAAGCTTTCCTATACACCCTGGAAGACTCCTCAGACTTCTACACTCCTTCAGATTCAATAAGATAAGTCTCTGAAGCTTCACAATGTCTGAAGGGAGATCCTCTATTGCAGTTTCATCTAAGTAGAGAGATTCTAGATTTTGTGAAAGTAGTTGAAATTTATGAAGCTTTGTACAGCCGCTGAGGATAAGAGTTTTCAGAGAAGTCAAATTTATCTGGGGTAGATGCAAGAGACTTGTGCATCCTCTCAAGTTCAAGAAAACAAGACTTTCCATTGTTTGAATCTCTTCAGATAAACATTCTAGGCTTGAGCAACCTTCAAGATTCAATCTCAAAAGATTTGGGGCCTTTGAGAACGCTGACAACGTCTTCAACATTCTCGAGTTGTTGAGGTCCACCCACTTCAATTTCGGTGTATCCTATTAAAACCACATTGAATTACACCACCAGTCAGTAATGTATACAACTCTAACAACACAAAACGAACAAAAACATATATAGTCCCTCCCTTCCAAAATGATATATGTTTTGGAGTTTTCATACATATTAAAAAAAATATATTAATAAATATCTTATTCTGTGATTAATTATTTCTCATAATTTTAGCTAATCAAAAATCAGTAAACATAATTAATTTCAAATTTTATAATTTACCATTATTATACGCATTGGAAATGTGAACTTCTATTTTATAAAAACAATTTTTTAAAAAACATGAATTATATAGAAACAAGAGGGAGTATCTACTAAGACCATACGATGTATTCCTCGACTTTATAAAACAGAAAAATTCTAAAATATATATGAGTTTTGTTCCATTATATAATAAAACAGAGAAATACAATTTTCCCTCTAAATATACGTGAGTGATATTTTTTCTTCGAAATATAGAAGAAATAGTAGTCTATTGTAGAGTAAGGTGAGTTACAGTAATGTTTTCTCTAATAGTATATTTTTTTTGGAATGAATCATAATAGTATTTGTTAAGTTATATGAGCTTCTAAGTTAAAACTAATTGGTGATAAGTGGTCTATCCTATATATTTATTAATTAGGATCCCTTCTAACTATCGATGTGTGAGACTTTATCTCTAGTACGTCCCCACGAGCAATGACTTTTTGAGTGTCAATCTCGAAATATTCGGGTAAGGATCGATAAGCCGATTTTAAGCTAGATCGATAATGGATCGGACTCTGATACTATATTAAGTTATATGAGTTTTAGGTTGGAAACCAATATAACTTAATATGATATTAGAGCCCGATCGATACAATCCAACCTGATCCATTATCGATCTAGTTTAAAGTTGGCCCATCGATCCTTGCTTAAACATTCCGAGATTGATGTTTAAAAAGCCATCATTTCGAAAGAGCATATTAGAGACAAAATATCTCACATCGGTAGTTGGAAGAAAGCCTAAGTAATAAATATATAAGATAGATATGTCATTTTACTTATCACTAATTTATTTTAAGTTAGAAGTTCATCTAGCTTAACAGTATTTAGAGTCAAATAGAAATGTGATATGGAGATGTCCTAACCTTTAAATCTTTCCATACTTGTTTAATCTTGCTGTAAGGCAGCCTGAGATCAACAAGGTTCTTGGGGTTGAGGTCTGATGGAAGTTCATCTAATGGGAATTTCAGCCAGTCGAGGTATCGGACCTCTTCCAGAGGTAATGAAAGTCCATCCGGGAAATTTAACTTGCAGTCGCCTTCACAATCCCGTGGACATGTAGAAGTGTAGAATTTAAGGAACCGGAGATTGCACATATTGGCAAAGACCGAAAACTCTAAAGGCATGTCCACCACTTGAGACATGTCTAGAGAAATGCCTCTCACAGTTTTGGTACCCTGAAAGAAAAGAAAAGAACATAGACTCACTTAGCATACTGCTAGAATAAATAAAGTTGGAACCTAGTCAATGATTGATTAGCCTCACCATTTTGTTACGCAGCACAGCGGTAATATCTTTACATTTCCACAGCCTACATTTCTCTACTGTGGATGATAACGAACAAAGTTCGATGGCAAATGTATGAAGTAAATCATGCATCTCTAAGCGTCCGCCAGAGATACTAATTAGAAACTTGTAGGCAAGATTCGTTATCTCAGAGGATTCATCATGGTCCCCAGAATCAAGTAAGCTTCTCGCGTAAAACTCATCCTCTGATCTCAAGAAACACGCAATGTCAAGGAACACATCCTTCTCCTCTTCACTAAGCTCATCATAACTTATCTTCAACAGATCTTGAATGCTCTTGTTGGAACATATTGTCAATGTGTCAAGCCACGCTTTCCAGAGAGTTTCACCTTTCCCAAGAAGTTCCTTACCCAATTCTCTGAGAGCTTTTGGATTGCCTCTAACTTGATCCACAAACACTTTAGACATTTTGATGTAATCTCCCATCTCGGGATTGAAACCCCCTAAAGCAAAGAAGCTGAAGTACATCAACCCATCTCGAGGGTTCAATCTTGGAACCACGTAAGGATTTGGATCAAGGTCGGCGATCAATGCCCTGTCACGGGTTGTAATAACAATCCTGCTTCCTTTCTTGATCCAGCTTTGGTCCCCAAGAAGAATCTCTACTTGTTCTGCGCTACTCACATCGTCTAGAACAACAAAGACTTTGTTCTCGAGCAGTTCACTCTTCAGGCACTCATCATATGTAGTCTTACTAGTTATGTTTATCTTTGTCTTCGGAAGTAAATCTTTAAGGAACATCATCCTCAAATGGCCAGCACCCATCTCCTTACGGATCTTCAGAAAATTCACGCAGCGAATGAACTTGTTTTGATACCTCTTGAACAGCTCCGTTGCGAGAGTGGTTTTGCCAATACCAGGCATCCCAACAATTCCCACAATTCTAGTTTCGTCGCTGTGATCGAAACCAAACTTTTCCTCGACTTGCTTGATCCGATGTTCGATCCCAAAGAGATTAGCCACTTTCTCTTCCCCTTCCAAACTACATGGAATGGTGCTGAGACTTTCCATGACCTCGGCAACCACTTTCTTGACGAAATCGGCCTCGTCACTTCCATAACAAGAGAGACCAACTCAAATAAGATAACTATTATCAATATCTATACTATTAAAACATAAGTATAGTTTGAACATAGCCTTGATGTATTATGTGTCATTGTCATATTTGGATCCTTATATTAACTATGTACATAATATGTCGTCTACCAACTTAATTATTCAACAAATTCATCTAACTATTTATAAAATAAAATAACCAAAAAGATTATACAGATTTTTAAAAATTACTATAACTTTATTAATATATAAGTAATTAAAGAATTATTATTCATTAATACTAATTTAGTTTCAGTTTATATACACATTATAAAGTTTATAATATTATATATAAATTTACAGCATAGTCTTATCTATTAAAATAGAAGTCATGACTTTATTTAAAAAGAATCAAATTCAAAATATTTCCCGAAGGTCCCTAAACTTGTTAAAGGTAAAAAATCAGACCTGAATATAACTATTTTTCTTCTGAAATCTTATGTCTACTTTCAAACTATTAAAAATATATGAATTTATAAATCAATTAAATTACATAGTTTTTTCTATTTTGACAATTTAAATAAAAATAAAATCTGGTACTCTCCAATGCTTAATTTTAATCCAGTTTAATAAGTATTTTATTTCATAAATTTATAGCTGCTTTAAGCTAAATTTGAAATGGACATTGTTGTTTTGGTCAAAATTTACAAAAATGAAAAATTGGCCGAATGTCAAACTTCTAAAAAAGATTTACAATCTATATGGTTCATTAGAAGTCCTCCCATGCTTATCTTCATTGCCATCAAAAGTTGATAACATGAAAGCATACCAAGTTGCCAACCACCCTAATCATAAAATGCAAGAGGCCTAGAGACACTATGCATTCACCTATACATGCTTAAGATGTCTAGCGCTACCAACCAAATTTTGCTGAAATAAATTGAATACCTAACATGACATAGACTATAGTTTTCCCCCTATAACTAATTATTTTTTCTTTTCTATAACTAATTGTTTCCCATAAAAGAATGTCATATCCAAAGATTTCCATCAGAGTTTCAAGCAAAGGGATCTAAAGCAAATACCTCTGCTCCTTCAAAGTCAAGCCCATCTTTGACTTAATACACTTCAATGCCACCCTCCATTTCTCCATAATGTGAGTCTGCACATTGCTATGAATCTCACGTGCATCATAGAAAAGTTCTTTTAACTCACTTGGCTCGACCTTATAGAATATGGGAATGGCCACAAGTTTCTGTTCACAGACACATTCTTTGATCTTCGCCAGCTCATTCAAACACCATTTGGATTCCATGTACCTTCTCGAGAACACGACCAACGCGATCTTTGATCCTTCGATCCTATGGAAAAGATTGGTTTGATCTTCTCCTCTCTTTTCGTCTTTGTCAATGAACACATTGATCCCAGCGTTTTTCAATGCAGTCTCCAGGTAACTGACGAAGCCGTAGCGAAGCTCCTCTCCCCGGAAATTAAGAAACACTTGATGGTACGGAACCAATGGTTCTTGGACAGCCATTTTCAGGTTTTTGTTTGGATGTAGTTTGGAGACAAGGAGACAATGTGCAAGTGAATGAAAAAATGTCTCAGTTTCTTGTTATGTATTATAGGGCAACGGTAACAAGTCAAGTCAACAACATGTAAACTAAGTTCATTCCACGATCAAATTTTCTTGAATCATTCTTAAGGCAGCACATGTTGTCATTTACTATGGAAAGAAGACTCCGAGTTTTGAGGATTTAACTATATTATATTTACAAATAGGAATTTTTTTTTTTTTTTGAGACCATTATTGTATTCAACTATTTTTTGTTAGTCGATCGCAATGGACACCAATGTAATGTGCAAGAGCGTTGTGCGATGGACTAAAAGACCACAGTCTATCAAAGCCTAACCCACGTCTCCTGTGAAGGTTAATCTTTAAGCTCTAGGACTTTAATTTGCTTAAAAAAAAGTTTTTAAGAAACAGATTGCTGTTTCAGAAAGCACAAGTATAGTTTATTTTTGAGAATAGATAAAAAAGAGAATTTTCTAAAATAAAAAAGATGAAATACATTGCAAAACGCAACCATTTAAAAGTAACAATCTTGATGGTAGAAATTGACTTTTATACCATTAATGAAAAAAAAAACTCTAGCAAAGTTTATCTTAGTTGCTGTATGAGATGTACGTCTCCAAAGTATAAACTCTAGCAATACATGGCAATTTGCAAATGTTTAATATTTTGTTTTTTTGTTCGACTATGTATTATAATTGGTAGGCAAACCGAGGGCTCTGCCTAATAAACCAGGTTAGACATAGATGTTCGGATATTTGATCGAGTTCGAATAAGGTATTTTAGATTTTTGAAAATTTTACAAATTGGGTTGGGTTCAGATATTTAAACTTTGGATGTGGTAATTCTGATCAGTTCGGATGATCAATATAATTTCTAAAATAATCTAAAAACAAATTTTCCCATTATAAATTGAAAAGGTATGTAAAATTTGAAATTCAAAAACACGTAAAACGGGAAAACCTAGTAAGAAAGCCAATTGACATATGATATATTTCAGTAATGTGTATTTGAAAGTTAAAGATGCTTCACATCTTATTTTAATATCAAATATAATGATTTGAGTGTGGAAAAAGCACATGCCCTGTTAATTCAAAGTTGAGGGTGGCAATGGAGTTACTCCCCACTTTACTTTTTACAACATATTCATGAATTTCTGATTATAATTTTAAGTTCAATGTATTGGATCATTTTTTTTGGTTGATATATTAGATTGTTTTTAGGTTGCATAATATACTTGGACCAATCTGTTGATATTGGTGTGTCCTATGCTAAAACTCAACTTCTTGATAAAACGATTCAGTTATGTTCGGATACCGGTTTATGTATCTAATCTCTTCTAATTTAATACTCATTCGGATATTTTGTTATTTCGGTTTGGTTTTGGTTTAGATATTAGTTTTTTTTTGGTCTACAAGTTTGTTTTCTCTACTACCAGCTTGAAGAACACAGAGAACAAGTGTGTGCTTTTTCTTCTTCTTCCTTCTTTCTCTCCTATCATGTGTTCTTCAACGTGTAACACAGAGAAAACTTGTTCAAAAAAAAACAAAGAGAGAATATCTGGTATCTCATCACCATACTGTGAAATAGTGGCCAAAAGCCCCACGTAGATGTATGCACGATTGCGAGGAACTCGTTATAGTCAAGTTGTGTTATATAGCGTTTACTTCAAATTCATGCAATCACAAAACAAGATCGATCATTATTTGATCGCATAAACAAAATACAATACAATTTGGTGTCTTGTATGTACTTTTGCCACTAGTCTGTATTTTTTTTTGGTAAACGCCACTAGTCTGTATCTTAACGAAAACATGATCGACTCTAAATGGATCGTCGCAACAGAGCTTCTTTACCTTTATTTTACCTTATTGGGCATTTTTTTGTTATGTTTTATCTTCCTCTTGCTCATAATATATTCTCAAGGCATTATGGTGAGGAATCAGCCAACGATTACTCCTATTTTATTGATTTGACTATTTATGTTATTAAAGTTGACTTACCTTTTTCATCAAACATCCGTTTAAAATTCTAGGGTTAAGCGTGCTTGGGCAGGAGTAGTGAGAGGATGTGTGACCTATCGGGAAGTAATTCACGATACCGTGCGAGTGAGGCCAAAACACAGAAAAAGGTCGGGTGGTGATTGCATGGTCAGTAAACAATGATTTCGAGCCTTAAAAAAATTAACCCACGGTCGTCGGACGGGATGGGGCCCACGGGCCGAGAGAGCGGGTGTGGGTGGCCCATTAGCCGTGGGCGGTCGGGGCGTTACAAGTGGTATCAGAGTTGGTTAGACATCTCGGTTCTAACCCGAGAGGCGTCTTGAGACCTGTCGTAGAGCGCAACGAGGGTGTTGTGTTCTTTGAAAGGGGGTGAATTGTAACATCCCGAGTTGTGATATGTGAAAAGGCTTAAGAGAATTGATTTGATTACCTATGTCATCAAAATTGACTTGCATTTTCTATCACACATCCGTTTAGAACTTCAGGATTAAGCGTGCTTGGGCTGGAGTAGTGAAAGAATGGGTGACCTATCGGGAAGTGATTCGCGATACCGTGCGAGTGAGGTCAAAACACGGAAAAAGGTCGGGTGGTGATTGCAGGGTCAGTAAACAATTATTTTGAGCTTTAGAAAAATTAACGCACGGCCGTTAGATGGGATGGAGCCCACGGGCCGAAAGAGCGGGCGTGAGTGACCCATCAGCAGTGGGCGGTCGGGAGGGTTACAAGTGGTATCAGAGCTGGTTAGTCATCTCGGTTCTGACCCGAGAGGCGTCTTGAGACCTGTCGTGGGGCACAACGAGGGCGTTACGTTCTTTGAAAGGGAGTGAATTGTAACATCCCGAGTTGTGATATGTGAAAAGGCTTAAGAGAATTGATTTGGCTACCTATGTCATCAAAATTGACTTACCTTTTCTGTCACACACCCATTTAGAATTCCAGGGTTAAGCGTGCTTGAGCTGGAGTAATGAAAGAATGGGTGACCTATCGGAAAGTGATTCGCGATACCGTGCGAGTGAAGCCAAAACACGGGAAAAAGTCGGGTGGTGATTGCAGAGTCAGTAAATAATGATTTCGAACCTTAGAAAAATTAACGCACGGCCGTCGGACAAGATGGAGCCGACGGGCTGAGAAAGCGGACGTGGATAACCTATTAGCCGTGGGTGGTCGGACGTTACAAAAACTTGTGTAATCCGGGAGTAAACGTCTTTATATTCTGCCACTAGTTTTTTTTTTTTTTAATGTAACATTCTGCCACTAGCTTATGTTTTAAATTGTATATTCCTTTTCTGTTCCCTTTTTATTTATAATATATGGCCGTTGTAGTTACGTATGAAACTCCAAATAAACTTCTTGGAAAAAGCATTGTTCACCTTAGTTTTTATGGTGTTAATATTAAACTTACAAGTGTCTGTTAAGACTTGTTCAAAGAGATAGAGTCTTACCGTTAAAAAAAAGCCACCATTTCAAATAAAATTCAAATTTATTATAAAAATAAGTTTTACTACTGATATGAACGACGAACCCACCATGGAAATTGTTTTTTTTTTAAATATATAAATTATTTACATCACCAAGTTGCGCTCTTTGTTAAAACTCTGTTATTCCCCATCTCAGTTCTCAGAAACCTAGCATTTCCAAGAAACCACAATCTTTTAAATATTTTCAAGTCATGGCGGCTTGCAACAAGGTCAAAATCAGCTTCGACAGGTCGGATGAGACAATACGATGCTCCCTCGTTCCCCATCTATCCGCTGCTTTTGGTCGTAAAGGCATTTCTGTGCACACAGATAAGCATGATGAATTTTGCAAGTGCATTGCTTCTGTGTTGATTTTCTCTAAGAATTACGTGTCCGTCAAGGAATCTTTGGATGATTTCTTAAAGACTAGCCAACGGAGACATGACAATGGCCATTCCATGGCCACTGTCTTTTTTGGAGTCCATAGATCAGAACTGGAGGAAAACTTCGCCAAGGCGGTCCTTGAGCATTGTACTTCATGTCAAGCAAGTCAACGGAGCAGCGCTGAAGCAATCATAACTCTACCTGGCCACGTAAAAATCAATAGTCCAAGGTTAGTAACACTGTTTTGTGACTTGCTTAATAATTCTTGTAAGTTATATCTTCTAGATATTATTTGAAAAATATTTTTTTCCAAGTTTGCTACATGTATCCTTCGTAATTTGATTATTCATTGTCAAAAAAATGATATAATTTCTGAAAATTGTGACATGTAAAAATGTTTTTATAAAAATATACGTTTTGTAAGATTTTTAAAATATGATAATGATTAATATCTCATATATTAAAATAAATCAAATTTATAAAAATTTATATTTGGCATATTTTTTGAAATATGGTAATGGCTAGTAACTTATATATCTACATGAAATTAAATAATATATATCACATTAATAACTAATTAAAGTAACATTATAACTAAATATATATAAATTTTATATGTCAATTTATACATCATTTTATATATTTTTTTACTTATTTATTAATATAAATTGTAAATTTATCTTAACAAATGAAAAACCAAAACAGTATTAATCAAATCAAAATTCTGTTGATATGTAAATAGTTGAAATTGTATTTATATTTATTGATTCATTGGGTCAATTAACAAATTGATTTTTAGTATTTTAATTAAAACAAAGAAAAGTGAAAAATTTATTAAAATTTATATATTAAATAGACTACTAATAACAGAAGGTAAATAAAATTGTTATCTAAGAAAATGTAAATGTATTTTGTTAAAATAAAAATAAATATAAATTAAATTGCTAAAAAACTGGAAGAAAATAATTATTATCTTTGCGAACGGCATATAACTTCTAAGAGCATCCACAATGGAGGCTCTTGAGGAGTCCTTAGTAAGGTGAGGGGCCCAATTTTCTTAGAGTTTGTGCCACAAAAGGTCCTTAAAATCCTTTCTTAAGGATTGATCTCTTCACTGTTCACGGGTCCTACTGCCCATGTGGCGGCCCGTGAATGGCCATCTTATTATTTTTTTAAAAAAAAAATCAGAATTATCCTTATCAAATCTGAAATACCTTTTTTATTAAGGACTCCTATGAGTCTTAGGGTTGTGGATGCTCTAATAGCTTATAAGATAAGGAGCCGCATGCTCTCTTTTATTTTGGTTATTTCAAAGTAAATGAAATTAAACTTAAGTTGGTAAATGCATATTAAAAACAATTTACTTTTAAAAATTCTATGACTTAATAATACTGAGATTATGATATTTTATTAATTTATAAAGTTATTAATTTACCAAACAAAATCTTTGTAAATTCATATATAAAAATATGTTTTATGTTAAATAAAAAGAATAATTGCTTTCAGCGTGGAAATATTGAGGAAATTGTCCCTATTAGGTTATTTGGTGTATCGAAGATTTATATCATATTATGTAAATATTTTTTAAATGTAATCTAGTAAAATAATATCAACATATTTTGAAGTGTTAATAGAAAATAGAGAGAAACTTCGTTGTGAATCAAAAACATGGAATATAATGCTTTGTTTGTATTTAGGAAAAATGATTGTCAAGTATACAAATAATACACCACCACACTGTTATACAACTGGATAAAAGTAGTATACTAAAAACTATATTAACTATATTGATTATATGACAACATTCTTCAACTAATATGTGTAATGTTTTTAACACCATTAATCTAACTTTTACATTGGGAAAATGTGTTGGATATAGAAGTTGACATCATCCAAAAATATTTCTCTAAGAACGGATCATAACAAATAGCTAAATGATAAAAACAAAAAAAAAACTCACTCACATAGATCAAACATTCAAATGGCAATGTTATATATTAAAGAACATGAGATAACAAGTTACAACATGTTAAAAAAGGTTAAACATCATGGAAAAATCGTCGGATAACAAGTCCAGAACATATTTATGGCTATGAGAATTATGTTGATATTGTTAGCAACATAACACATGTTAATTCATAGATTTGTGATTCGTATAATTTATTTAGTATTTAATACAATCTTTTAATCTATATGTGTGACTATATAGTGGTGTATTATTTGTATAGTTAGTATTCCTTTTTCCTTATATTTATATATATTAAATTTATAATTTAGTGGGCCTTTATGTTTATATAAGAATTTTCAAAATTTTATTATCGTATCTAACTTTATATTTTGTATTGATCAAATCAATGACAAAACTGATTATTAATATATCAAGTATTAATTTATAAAGTCTTGATTGTATATGAAACTTGATCCAATTTAAAAAAAAACTTTTACTTTTTTAACACTCCAACAATAACTGTTTCTTGGTTGTTATTCTCATGAGAGGCATCAGTTTATATAAGGTCATAACATAGTAAGTCCTAATAGCATGACCTTTTTTCTTTTAGCGACTGCGATTTTGTGGAAAAGATTGCTACTGATGTTTATGAGAAAATCTTTCCGAAAGAACGAATCGGAATCTACTCAAGGATGCTTAAGGATATAAGTAACTTGCTATGCAGTCAGCAATGGGGAGTCAAAAGCATAGGGTTTTGGGGTATGCCAGGCATAGGAAAAACAGAGCTTGCTAAAGCAGTCTTTGACCAAATGTCTAGTGACTATGAAGCAACTTGCTTCCTCCAAAACTTTCATGAAACTTTTGAAACGAAGGGCCTTTACAGTTTGCTGCAAGAACATTTCAAGAACCTTACAAATCAAAACCTTCCAAAAAGAGTTCTTGTTGTTCTTGATGATGTAAGGAATCATCTATACGTAGAGTCTTTACTTGCTGAGCTTCCCTCGTTTAGTCTTGGAAGCCTGATCATCGTAACCTCCAGAGATGAGCAAGTCCTTTCTCAGTGTCAAGTCAATCAAACTTACAAAGTTGAAGGGTTAAACAAGAACGAGGCCACGCAGCTATTTTCCAGGTGTGCCTTTGCAAGAGATGTAAGAGAGACTAATCTTCTTACAGATATTTCTAAGAAGGTGATCGAATACGCTGATGGAAACCCTTTAGCTCTAAGAGTATACGGCAAAGAGATGTCAACACAGGAGCAACCAAGTCAAAAGGAGACTTTGTTCCTCAAGCTCAAGCAAGATCCACCCCATCAGATTATGGAAGTAGTCAAGAGTAGCTACTATGCACTTAGTGACAACGAGAAGAACATACTTGTGTATATTGCCTTTTGCTTCACAGGCAAACATATTAAAGATGTGTCGAAACTACTACAAGACCTTGGTTTTTTTCCAGAGATTGCAATCCACCGGCTTGTTGCCAACTCTCTGGTGACTATCTTAGAAAACAGGTTGGAAATGCATAACATGATTCAGGCGGTAGTCAAGAAAATAGGGAGGTGCAGTGAAGACACCAACACAAGTTTCAAATGTGTATTGGTATGTCTTTTTTTTTTTGCTTGAACATTAGTATGTCTTTTTTTCTTTTTTTTTTTGAACACAATAACATTAGTATGTCTTATTCTACCATTTTTCAACCAATGCTCTTCATCATCATCCATAACCTCTTTATGTTATGTTATCTCAGGGCACTCGAGACATCGAAGCCATATGTCTGGATGCCTCTACAAACCCGGATGACAAACTTCCTTTATTTGGATCTATGTACAACCTTAGATACCTGGACATTTACTATTCTAATCCTGGAAAACATGGCAAGGCCCTTGAGTCTCTCTCTCTGCCTTATGGGCTTAGATTTCTCCATTGGGACTCTTACCCTTTGCAATCTTTACCAAAAGATTTTGATCTAAGCAGCCTTGTTGAACTCAACATGCCTTACAGTCAACTCCAGACTCTTTGGGGAGGAACCAAAGTAAGCAAACTCCAAATAAAACTTAAACATTTTTTTTTGCGGTTATTCCTTTACTTCAACTGTGTTTCTCTTCTTCAGAACTTTAAGATGCTGAAGAGGATCAACCTTAGACATTCTCAGAAGCTGCTTGAAGTTGATGAACTTTCAGAAGCTCGAAACCTCGAGGAAGTTGATCTCTTTGGCTGTAAGAACTTGCAGAGTTTCCCATCCATTCGCAATTTGCATAAGCTCAGAGTTGTTGACCTCACTAGTTGCACAGGGATCAAAAGTTTCCCTGAGTTCCCATCTAATGTCGAATTAAAATTCGAGGGATCACCCATAAAGACCATGTCCCCTCCAGTCCCACCGATAAAAGTCAAGAGCTTATGTGAGTTCCAAGACAATCAAACAAAACCCTTGAACTTGGAGCCTCATGCTCCACATATCTTAGATATTCTCAGACCTGGAAGCTTCTTTAGTAGTCAAAAAAGGATAGCAAAACCAGACATGGCGGAAACATCACCTACATTTAAAGATATAATGTGTGAAAAGGCAATCTTGATGAGCCAATGGTCGTTGGAAAAACTTAAAAGTTTTCGTAAAGTGGATTTCTAAATGCGCAAGGAGGATATAACCGGACCAGATTCAGTATATAAATAAAGTCTTTTCACGGTTTCTTGTCAATGTATATGACTATAACATTGTTCTGTTTTCGTGTGTTCAGTGGGCTTACGTTGTTGTTATAGCCGTACTCCTCACATGTTTTATTTGAGTGTTTGTTTTTTCAGTTATGTGTTTGTGGTTAAACTACAGAACCTTCACTATGTTTTTTTATACCTTGGAAGACTGTACCAGCACAGGGAACTAACATTCACTAGAAAATTAATCATGTAATAGATTCAAATAGTTTAAAAAGAAAAGTTACTAATCCATATCACAGTCAAATTAACCCTCTAGTAGGAGACGATCAGAGTAGCTTCAGCTGGTGAACCCACCCAACGTGTTTTATAGAGCTAGAAAGAAAGATTGAATGTGACGAATGTCTTCACAACTAATAGCTAACTCTTCCATGTTTGTCATAAGATATAAGCACTAGCATTCTATATATGATAGTAAATAAATATCAAAAGCAACATAAATAAATTAAAACCTTTTCCAAGTTCATAACTCATTAAACATAATTATCAAAACCCTAATGTTATATAAAGATCGGTGAGAACTGATCAAAACTATTTACGAACGTAAAGAAAATAATATAACATGGGGCTGTCTTCTAACATCTTCATCTGGTAATATGACTTTGGAGGGTGCTGTTCAAGGAGCCAATCATACCAACCTATTGTTAGTGCATAGCAGCAAGCCACGGCGAGCAGTACTGCCACTAATATTATTATAACCTCCACAACGACCTTCAAGCGTTCTTTTAACACCGTTAAATCTGGTAAACTAGTCTTGTACGGCCATCTCATCTTGCCATAAGTGAAATTAGAAAACAACCTTTTTATTTGATACCTTAACTTCTTCATATGCATTCTATATCTCTTCTTTCTTATCGACTTTAACATTTCATCAACCTTCAGTTCCATCCCTTCCGCGTAATATCTAGAAAGCAATAAAGATGGTACGCTCATATCCAGCTTTGGTCCTTCAGGGTTCCACTCTTCATATATATTCTCAGCTCCTTCTACATTGTTTAGCTTCAGTAAAGAGTTTATCATTGTTCGGTATCCATCATCTTTTGCTTCCTTTTTATACTCATCCCAAAGAGCGTACACGCATGTTTGCGTCCCAGGCACGTCACTATACATCTCTAGGGCTTTTTTTACCAAACCGGATCTAGTATAAGCCATTGCCATTGCAACAATCGTGTGTCCTTCGAGTTTGATTCCTTGTTCATAAACCCTCGTTTTAAACCTCTCCATCTCCTTTATCTTGTTTGAATCCGCGTACACCCTTAAAACATTGTTCCACGTGGCACTGTCGAACCCCACCTTGTTCTCTTGCATCTCACGTACAAGATTCTCGACCATGTCTCGATTTTTGAGCTGGCCGTAGAGAGAGATCATTGAGTTGAAGGGTGAAGGTTTCAAGAGGAACCCTAACTCTCTCATCTTCTCAAACGTTGCCTCGGCTTTGTCCAGTGTTTTCTCTGATCTCGTGTAAGAGGTCAAGAGAGTGGAGTAGACAAAGTAATCCCTCATGTTTACAGGGATGCTTTTGAAGAACTTCTCGGCTTGTTCCAAACCAAGCACGTGGTCGACGAGATGAAGCCTAGCTGCGTAGTCTTCAGCAAAAATATCAAAGACCTTTTGTTCACCGAGCCACTCGGAAGCCTAACATGTTACAAAGGTCGTATCATAATCTATATTACTTAGAACATTCTTAATAGGGATTTCTAGCTCCGGTACTCTCAAAATACATATATGTAATGTATATATGAATATTAGTATTGTGAGAATCCCGGAGCTAGAACTCCTTGTTGGAGTGTTTTTACAATAGATATCAAAAGATTAAAATGATCTAAAATAAAAACCTCAAGATCTAAAATTATATCCAACCAAAAAACCTGTTTACATTCAGATGCAACTTCAATCTAATTATGTGGAATCAAAAGATGTTCTAATTTAATAAAAACATGGCCCAACATCAAAAGATGTTTTTATCATATCTATATTATTTACGATGGATATCAAAAGATATAAAATAAATACCTCAAGTGCTTTAGAGAATTGATTGGAGTCACGGAGGTTCTTGATGAGGCCTCTGACGTCAGAAGGCTTTACTTGATGCCCTTGTTCCGACCATTGCTCCTTCTGATCTGAAACTGTTTGGTTTCGACTTGGGGGAGGTTGATTAGCAGCCGGTAGGGTTTCGAAGGAGCGAAACAAACAACCGTTCTTACTATGAGCGAGAAGACGCCTTGTGTATTGTTGGATAATCCGCGACTTGATCATGGCTGGCGACAGGAGAGAAAGCTTTAGGGTTTTACGTGATTTTAGTTATTCGTTGGGGTTGTGAGAGCATTCACATATTAATTGTCCCAAGAGTTTCCAGCAAATTTAATATTAACTAGATTTTACTATAATTTAATTAATAATTGAATTATAAATCACTAATGTAAACCAATCAAAAAACAATAAAATGATTTCTCATTTGATAACTTTTTCTCTTTCTCTTTCTGTTTTTGAAAAGTTTTTTTAGTATGCAGATATTATTATCCAATAGTTAATTCTCTAAGGTTTTTAGAATTTATTATTCAGATTTTAAATCAATTACTAAAATATAGTATTGTCTTGGTTATTCTCTAACCTTTTCTCTTGATAAAGATATTTCAAATATAATTTTATTGGGTTTTTAGTTTTATAATTTCTTCATTAAAAGAGTTTCAGATCTATAGCTGTTAAATTAAAGATTTGGATTTATCATTTAAAATCTTTTGTTATTTATATTTGGTAGATTTATATATTGAGTAGTTTGCTCCATGAAGAAATCGGTCGATTCCTACATTAACAAAGACTAACAGTTCCGATCAGTACATAAATATGTTATTTGTACAAAAACATATATTAACTAATAAAAAATTAATTTTCATACATAAATTTTTAAAATCTTAATCGGGTGAAAGTTACTACTTACAACTGGTATTAACTCCTTTTGGATGTTCCGGAGACTCCTTAAGCTGAGGTCAGCATATAAAGGTTAAATGTGGCGAGGATACATTGTTTTGGTGGGATATGACTGAATTTAAAATCCGTAAAATGTATTTGATTGATAATATCATTAAAATACATATATAGAATATATAAAGTATTTAAGAACAAGAAAATATAAAAGTTTGAGACTATGAATTTGCTATTGAAGAATTCGGATCTCTCTTCTAGTTTTTGGTTCTCTTTTATAGATCTTGACAGATAAATCATAATGGTAATATGATCTTGGTCGAGTGTAAAATGTTTTAATGATCATTTTTAATGTTTTGATCTAATTATGTTTTATTTTGAATATGTCAATTCGGCATAATCATCCTCCTAGATGGGGATGGACACTATTCTAATATCATTCTAATTCTTTATCTTCTCCTGAACATTAGAAATGCTAGACCGAATTTTTGGATTAGTTGAAATGGGGTGAAACCCGCCTTCACAACTCTTCTGGGAGCCTGACGTGTGTCTCAAATTGCCATACATGTCAGGTTTTAATTTTGACTTGGGTGCTGCGTTCGAGACCGGTAATTAATAGATTTTAAAACTGGTTCGGTTTCGGTTTGAAAAATTAATTACGAGATCTGTTTTTCTTCGAACATAATATTTTAATTTTTACGAATTTTGATCTTTATCCAAAATTCAAATAACCTGAGAAATACATTCAACGTGTCGTTCATGGCTCTCCTCTGGCTGCCACATCTCTGTCTCTTTCCCTATCAATCCTTTGCTTCTCTCTATGGCTCAGTCACTACAACTTCTTCTCATTTACTCTTACTCTTACTCTTACTCTTCACCTAAATAAGGTAAGCTTTTTAATATATCCTTTCCTTTGTTGGAGTTTGATGCTGCTATAAGAACTAGAATCATCTTGGTTCCTTTGTGTTCATGTTGTTAAAGGGATTTTTTCTTGACGGTGAAGACAAAATGAATCTCGGAGGTTTGGTTTATGGGCTGATCTCATCTCCAGTGTATCTAATGACCAGACCTTTGTTTTTCTGCATATCTGCATGTGTGTTCTGTCTTAGAACAGCTCTTGTTACAACCTTTGTGTCTACTGATATTGTGAGCTCTGCTATTTGGTTCAACTTAAGTATGTTCTGGAGAGCTGTGTGGGGTCCTGTTCTCCTCTTTACGTTTCCAATTCGATTCCTAGCTTCTATACCAAGGGAAAGACTGGTTCGTTTCGGTTTGCAAATCTTTCTTGTATTTAATGTTTAGCAATATTTCTTGTATTTTTGAAGGCTTTTTTTTTTGAAAATTTCAGCTTGAGCAGAGTCTTTATGAGTTGCGGTATGAGCTGGAGAGTCTTGAATTGAATAGAAAAGAAATAGAAGAAAATCTCCGGGCAGCAATAAAAGAATATCGACTCATGGAACAGGAGTTAGATGAACTAGAAGATGAACATGATGTAGCCATTTCAAGAATCAAGAATCTAGAGGCTGAGGTACCAAAACCAAATATTATCTTTCTTTCTTTTTTTAAATACCGGGAGGTTGTTCGCCCATCCGTAACTCTGAAACCACATCATCTAATATTAGTTTCTAGTTTTAGTGACCTCTGGTAACCAAATATTATCAATCTTTTCATAACCAAATACATATGTTCTAAAACGTATTTTGATAGCTGCGAGAACTTAAGAAGGAAAATATTCAGTTGAAGGAAGCTTGCGGAAAAGAATATTTGAGCATGAAAGGCAAAGTTAAAGCAGAGGAAGAACCTAGTGAGATCCGCACCATACCAAAGCCAAAGAACATCCCTTACATGTCAAAGGGAGAACCCGAGTTTACATCGGTCGAATCGCCTCTTTACCCATTTGCAAAGGCAACAATCCCGAAAGACGAAGAGCTAACACCAAGAGTTCTTGAGTTAGAAAGAAACGTTGCGGTTTCAAGAAGCGTATTCAGCGCCATGCTGGCGCTGGTCGTGGGGGTAGTTATGTATGGAGCCAAAAAACAAGAGCTGTGTACTCCACTTATAGGAGCACTCTTCACTGTGGTTGGTATCTCTTTGAGAAGTGTGGTTCAGTTTTTCTCAACGGTTAAGAACAAACCGGCTTTAGATGCGGTTGCTTTGATGAGCCTCAATTGGTTTATCGTTGGTACTCTTACTTACCCGACCTTACCTAGAGTTGCTAGAGTGGTGATCCCGCGAGTTTTAAGCACTGCTGGTTCGGTCTTGGCTTTAGTTCGTGGTGGTTCGGTTCCTTTGACGCCAGAGATTGTGAACTATTTTAGTTAAGTTGGTTAAAATTTTGTGCATATACTTGTATATCGATCAAAGCTTTTCTTTGAATGTAATTATTATAGTCTGGCCAAACAGGATCGGGTCAACCGAACCGGAATGTGATGTAATAAATAATGTGATATATGTAAGTTTGGCGTATAAATAACATATCAAATCTTTAGTTGACTTCTTTTGGATATGTGGGGGAGGAAACAAACCGAAATTGTCAATTTGAAACCAAACCAATAGTATAAGCTGATCCAAATGGTACAAAAAGTTTATAACTGTATAAACAAAGATTTATTGGCAGTATCAGTGGATTAAGGTGAAGTCTTAATGATCAAATGGATACAAAATATTTCGGATTACGAGTGTGTGATAGAAGTCTCTCAACGTTACATGCAGAGATGAAAGGTTTATTTTGGGTAACTTTCTACATGAGAAACATGAAGATATTTTTGATATGTTTGGAGACGGATTGCTCAGATTTTATTAACATAATTGTGAACTCGATGGACTGGTTAACTTTCACGTCGGAAATTAAACGTTTTAAAAGTCTATAGGAGCTCTTTGAAGAAGTTAAGGTGACTCGTATTCTTTAGGATATGAATGATCGGACGGATGCATTAGCAAAGAAAGCAAAAATTAGAAGCTATATATTTTTTGGTATAGATTAAACACGAACAAATGAAGATTCTTTTGGAGATGCGTCTCTGCTGACCAACACTTGATTTAACTCATTTGGGAAGCTGACAAAAAAAAAAATTATTAGAGTTCGTATTTTTAATTAAAATATAATTAAAAAATATTAAACATAAATTTTTATTTGAATTTTATCATACATTACTATCAGAATCGATATAAAAGTCGGTTCACGTTCGAACCTATTTCTTTTAGAACCAGAAATCTAAAGGCCAAACTAAACCACAGTGAACCGAGAAAAAACAATGCCCTGAGACCACCTCCAATGGGAGGTTCTTAGAGGACTTTTAGGGGTTCTAAACATGTGTAGGGTCCACAATTTCTTTAGAACCAGCTCTAAAAACCCTCCATCAAGAACCAGGTTCTAGAACTGTTTGCGGGCCCCACTGACACGTGGCGGCCCGCGATTAGTTCATTTTTTTTTAATTTTTTTTTTATTAAAAAAATCAAAAAAAAAAAAGAAAAAAAAAAAGTTTAGAACCCCAACGGGGTTCCAACCGTTGGAGGTGCTCTGATCTTCTAGTCGGTGAGAGTCACGTGCAGGTCACGTGATAATACTGTTGCGGAAGAGAAACTTCCAATTTACACGCGTCAGTTAGTGAATGGTCTTGTTATTTCATTAAATACACACAAAGGAGACCTTCGAAGATGGATGGATGGAGGAAAAAAGTTATCGGCGGTCTCGGATTCGCTTGGTGCAGGTCGGGAACTGATCGGCTGACACCGCCACGTGGATATTCACGGTTGGCTTGTGAGCAGGGATCGGATCCTGCCTTCCATCAACTGAATCGGAGCCCGAGGTGAAAATGTTTAAAAAATACAAAGTTTCCAACTTTCAGATCTGACTTGTGTTGGGTTCTGTAACTTTTTGTTTAAAAATCTGTGTAGTTTGTTTGATCCAGTATTTAGTTTCTAGAAACTTTATTCATTGTTTCTCAAAAATCCAATCTTTTTATAGTTTTGAAGCATTAGAACCATAGGGTACTTGATTGGCTAATTCAATTAGATGTGTGTGATGCCCATTCTGTTTTTCAAAGGTTGTAGATTTTGATGTTCTGTAAATCCCTTAAATACTTGATGGGGTTTTGAGAATTTCTAGGGTTTTACATTGGCTTAGGTTTGGTGATAATGAGATTCAGTGTGGCCAATTCAACTCCTTTTCATAGGTAAGTGATTCATCAGAATCTATGAGTGACTTAAGCAATGCTGGTGGTTCTTCCACTCCAGGTCTGAGTATTTTCGCATTTTCAAATTCATTTTTTTTTGTAACATAAAACTCTAAACTTAGCAGAGCTTCAAGCTCAAGATCATTCAACACTGCTTATCCACTCTCTTCACCTTCAGAATCTGTTATTAGGCTCATTGATAGAGCCATGAGAGTAGTTGATGGCATTGACAATACCTATGCTGGAGCTCTTGATAGAAGACATATTGTTCGTGTTAATATACTGAAGTATACGAACACTAAGTAATGCTTTCATCGGTTCATTACTTTGATTAGGATGGCAATAAAGAGCTTCGCTTTGTAAGTACTGTTATGATCCCTTTCTCGGCCTGATCTAAACCGTTACATTAGATACTACGTGTAGTCTGATCAAGCAAGTAAGATATCTACGTATAATATAAGGGATGTGTGTTTCTTATGCTGTTTGACTACATCTATCTAATAGTGTCTCCTTTTCTTCAGTAACCTATTCCAAACTTACTGAACCTTTTTATCCCATGAGCTCCATGTTTTCAATATCCAGGCATTTGCACACACTTTGCTACAATTGTACCTTAAATAGTAACTTTGGATTGGCTCCATTTTTCCCTAAAGGTAATGTTATATCTTACACTAGCTTGCAGAGAATAGTGTCATTTGGTTCAGAGCTAGATCTCGCTGATCCAGCTAAAGGAACGGGTGGAACCGTTAAGAAAGCATGTGACCTCTTCGGAGAGAAAACTTATGATGCTTGCATAATGCAACAGTTTGCTAAAGCTGGTGCGCACCTAGTTCTTATAATTTTTTTCTTTTTGTTTTTAATAAAAGTGTATCTAATATTTTTTTTGCTTTCGTTTTATGGAAAGATGTGAAAGTTATTTTTATAAAATATTTTTAAAGAAATTAGACCAACTTTTTAGGTTGGATCAATAAATAGTTCTTGGATCAATAGTCACAGTCAACAAGCATCAAGATTCAAGAACACGATCTGAAACCCCCGGGCTAGAAGCTGCCGGAGTCAATGGAAGGATCAGATGAGGAATTAAGTATCGTGGAAAACTGGTGGAAAGAAGATGACAAATACATATCTTCAAGTCTAGCCTTCATGGACACATGCGAGTCCCTAAATATTGGGCAAAAGGTCTCATACTTCTGGTTCCTCTTTTTCCTTTGCGACTACACAACTTATAATGAGATGCTCAATCCTTTTCTTTGTGATATATTTTTTTTTATTATGATAACAAGTTCTTCCACACTCTAGTTACTGATAATCCCTTAAGACCAACCTTTTTTCTTGAAACTATAGGAGCGTCAGCTACAAATTCGTCAACCCCGTCTTAAGTGGACTTCAGAGCTTCATGAGAGATTTGTGGAAGCTGTCAGCGCCCTTGGTGGATGCGAGCGTGGGTGATCCTTGTACCTTAAAGAGTATATGTACTTCTTTTAACTGATAGTCCCTTAGGACCAACTTTATTTTTTTGAAACTCATAGGAGCGACACCCAAGGCTGTCTTGAAGCTGATGAAGTGTCCCGGCTTGACCATCAGCCACATAAAAGCCCACTTGCAGGTTTCTTTTGGGTCTCTTATGTCTTGAAGCTGATGTTATTTTTCATTTTTTGTGACCACAGTTTTGTTTCCTTTATTTTCCCTCCTTGTTAGATGTATAGGGAGGCGCGTCATACGAACCTGAGGGTTAAAAGGTATCGGGATTGTTACTCCATTGTACCTTCCTTTAGTTCCTGCATTTACTATCTTTATTCTTCATTACAGACATCTCCAGAAGGAAAATATTCTCCCCAAGTCAAATACCCTTTATGGTATCCAAAGAAGGCTGCAGTCACTAGTATTGCATTCCTGTTATAACCCGATACGAACATGTGTCTGTGTCATTTCTTGTGGTGGAAACCATGAGGACGCAGGAGAGGCAGTTCTTACTGATGAAATCATAAAGGAGCTACAGAAGCAACCAGTCATTGCGTTAAGATATGATATAGTTACCGACACAGGGACGATGATGCAAGGCGTAGATACCTTATATGGCGCTTATATTTTGTTATTCACAAAAGCTTACGCTTCACCTGAAAGCCTAGATAAACTCGTGACTCTCATGGAGTACCAGAAAGCAAACAGCTTCTTACTTATCCCCATTTTTTATAAAGTTACACCTTCGAAATTTCCGCAAGGCGTTATTGAAGAAGCACTCTTACAACTTGATGATTCAGTCGAGGCAGGGCGAGTTCAGAAATGGAGAGAGGCGGTGGATGAATTAGCTCTCAGTGATGACTGTAAATGGATAGCAGGGTAAAACAGACTTCTCTCCCTTTCCTTAAAGCTATCTCACTAGTTCTTCAATACATTTATTCTTACTTCAGTACTTTTATTATTTGTGGTGCAGGAATGATATTGTACTTCCTGAGGAGATTGTTAAATTTGCTTGTATGAGATTATTGTGTATCTCTTCCCTGAACGTGAGTAGAATGTACTCATTGCTAAATAGTTGGAAGCTCACAGATATGCAAATGATTGGGGTTTGGGGTATGCCGGGCATAGGTAAGACAACTGTTGCTGGAGAAGTTTATAGAAGATTGGCTCCATGTTATGATTCATGCTACTTTCTACAAGACTTTCATCTAATGTATCAAACAAAGGGGCCCAGTTACCTGCGGGATGATTTATTCTCTAAATTACTTGGGGAAGAAAAACTTGTTATAGATTCTTCTGATACAAAACCAAGTTTCTTGAAGGATAGGTTGCAGAGTAAGACTGTCCTTGTCGTTATTGATGATGTGAGCAATGCTAGAGATGTTGAAGATTTATTTGGAGGATTTGGTTGGTTTTCTGGTGGACATTTAATCATCTTAAACTCCAGGAACAGACAAGTTCTTGTTCAGTGTAAAGTCAAGGAGTTATACGAGGTCCAGAAATTATCTCAATATGAATCGTCTCAGTTGTTGTCTCTGTGTATCCCTGGACAATGTGAGCCCATTCTGAACTCTCAGTTGGTGAGTTATGCAACTGGCAACCCCTTGGTGCTCAGAGTTTTAGGTTTGTCTGCAACAAAGCAGTGTGCAGTCAGTGAGAAAGAACATTTGCAAATTTTGCGCCGAAATCCTCCAACTAAGATTCAGGATGCATTTCGAAGAAGCTTTGACGGTCTGAGTGAAGATGAGAAGACTATATTTTTGGATCTTGCTTGTTTTTTCAGAGGGGAGAACAGAGGTTATGTGATACAAATACTTGATGGATGTGGTTATTTTACAGAGTTAGGAATCTACAGCCTCATCGATGAGTCCCTCATTGATCCTTTAGACAATATGATAGAAATGGCTAACGTGTTCCAAGATATGGGTCGGTTTGTTGTTTGTGAAGAAAGCAAAGACCCAGGGAAGCGTAGCAGATTGTGGGATGCTAATGAAATCTCTGAAGTATTGACAAACAATTCTGTAAGTTTTAAAATATTTTTATCATCCATATATATATGGCTGATAGTTCCAGACAATTTCTTCTCTTATTTTGCCAGGGAACAGAAGCACTTGAAGGCATATTTATGGATATGTCTGACTTGACGTGTGAGTTAAGTCCTAATATATTTGAGAGGACCTATAGACTTAGATTGCTAAAGCTCCACTGTTCAGTTTCTGCAAATTATTGCAACCTTTTTCTACCTCAAGGCCTTGATTCTTTGCCTGATGAGCTACGACTACTCCACTGGGAAAGGTACCCTTTGAGATCCTTGTCGCGGAAATTTAATCCTAAAAACCTTGTGGAGCTGAATATGCCTTATAGCAAGATGGAAAGTTTATGGAAAGGGACGAAGGTAAGTCTTAGATTCTATAATCTTAATCAGCTTCTTACATGAATGACTTACTTTTTGCTTTTTGTAAACAGAATCTTGAGAAGCTTAAGAAGATCAGACTGAGTCACTCCCAACAGCTAACTAAGATCCCAAGGCTTTCGAAGGCCTTGAACCTTGAGCATATTGATCTTGAAGGATGTACGAATTTGGTGAAAATTAGCTCATCTGTCAAGTATCTTGACAAGCTTGTTTCCTTGAATCTAAGAGACTGCTCTCGATTGCAAACTCTGCCTGTCATGATTCATTTAGAATCTCTCCAAGTTCTTAATCTGTCTGGCTGCTCAAGTCTCGAGGAAATCCAGGATTATTCACCAAATCTAAAAGAGCTGTATCTAGCTGGAACTGCCATAAGAGAAATACCATCTTTAATAGAGAAGCTCACTGGACTTGTTACATTAGATTTGGAGAATTGTAACCAGCTTCTGCAGCTGCCACTGGGGATAAGTAACTTGAAAGCTATGCTCACACTTAAGATTTCTGGCTGCTCAAAACTGAAGAGCCTGCCAAATCTTGATGCAACCATTCTAAGCGGCTCAGGACATCTTATTACAGAGACAACATAGGAAGTACCTGGGGCCCTGGTACATCATTCCACTATTCAAGATTGTACACCCTAGTATCTTTGTTCCTTTTAAATGTAAACTCTTTTGATGTTTCTCGTTCAAGTTAATTTCTGATTATTGTTTCGCTATCTTTTCGGCTGTGTGTGTTACTATCTAAGCTCTCTGTATGACTCTTTTGACGGTCGAATGAGTGAATCTTTCTCACGATTCTCTCTATACTGATAAATCTGTAATGGCTATGTTTCGTGCACGAGTATAATTCAAACCCCTCTCATTATGTTGAGTCTTGCTGTTTTCAGTTGAGGTTTAGCTTGACTGTAACCTTTCAGCCCTCAAGGAGTCATACCACAAGTAAGGATGACCCATTTTTCATGAAATTGTTTCGAACTAGAGCTGGATTTTGGTTTTATGTGTAAAAGAATGATTCAGCCTTCTAACTAAAGGTTCAAAGGGGTTTATGTTGTTACTAACTGTTCAGAAGTAATATCTTTTCTTGAAATCTCCTTTGAAAACTAATGATGAATTGATGATTGTAGCCAAAAGATATATTGAGGCAACAACATTTTACAAAAAGATGCCTATTTTTTTTGGTTCTTACCATTTATATATGGTGTGGCTTTGTCAGGCAGAGGCCCTACAAAAATGACAGGTCCACTATGTGAGAATTAAGGGTCATAATGGTACACACATCCTCCAGGAGGTACACTGGAATCGATATGTTGCTTAGTCAAGCTTGTTAAGATCAAGCAAAGTTACCAGGGATTGCTCAGGGTGCAACCCAAAGTGAAAAGATTGAGCTAAACTCAATATTCACGTCTTTTGCAAAGTGAAACCAGTCATCATGGAACAACTCAGAGGAGCGTTTGACTACTATATCCAAGTATCAAGAGTGGGAGTAACAGTGTGATAAGTCCCAAATTGAAATATTGAAAGAACGAGTCTAAAATTTTAAACTTGAGAGATTCATAGGTAGATAGCATAACAGGTTTTAATCTAAGAAGCTCTCTGTGTTTTCCTCAGGTTCCAGCTTCACCAACGTGGAGAACTCCATTGTTTCATATTCTGTTTCTCTCAGTACACCTTCTAGATCCAGTCCTTTGATCTGCTCTATTATCTCTTCACGTTTGATTCTCGTGCAAGAAGAGAGATTCAAAAGTTGGAGTTTCTTTAGCTGATCAATACGTGGGGTGCGCTCCAAACTTGTGCAACCTTTTAGAACTATTTCCTTAAGACTAGTCGCTTTTGCGAGTTCATCAACTTCAACTAGTTGCTTAGAATGACTAAGGTTTATTATCTTCAACTTCGCTAGACTCTGCAAACAAAACAAAACAAACCAATAAATTGTGAGCTTGTCGGAAGCAGGCTATAAGGCATATTGGTTTTAGCCTTTACCTTGGTTCCACCCCAAAGATTATGAAGCTGACTATAAGGCATATGGATTTCAACAAGGTGGCTTGGATCAAAATCATGAGGCAACGATTGCAGTGGATAATGTTCCCAGTGAAGTAGCTTGAGCTCATAAGGCAGAGAACTTAGTCCTTCGGGTAGGTGGAGTTCTTGAGTAGGTTCCGAGCTTGAAGTGTAAATCTTCAGCAGCCGAAGATTATACATATTCTCAAACGCCATAGGATGAACAACAACGTCTAAGTTTGCTGTGTCAAGAAAAATCCCTTCAATGACTTCAGTGCCCTGAGAAAAATAAACAAGTTAGATTCCTTACATGGGTTGTATGTATTTAACCTGACATAGTCTAAGGAACTAGATGTCTCACTAAGTAACTGGGTAAGCTCAGATTACAAGCCTAACCGAAAATAGTACATGTTATGGTTTCGGTCCACTTCTAAGTGGATTACGGTCTTCGACCAACAACCTCCTAGTTACTAAAAAAATACCATAAACATCAAAATGTGACTAGTGGTACCTTTGGTTCAGTATCCTCAAGCAACAACGTAATGCTTGGAGGATCCCACAATCTACGACGCCTCAATATGTGATTGTTTTCTTCATTGACGATTTCCGGAGCAACATCCCGAATCAGATTGTGCATCTCAACAGTTCTGTTCTTTGATATCATCAATAAAGATCTTTCGACCAGACGCTCTATTCCGACGTGTGGGAAGAAACCACACCCTTCAAATATTTGCATGATACAATCCAACGGTTCACCATTAAAGAAACAAGCAACGTCTAGGAATATGCTCCTCTCATTGTCACTTAGCACATCGTAGCTGCTCTTAAACATATTTATAATCTCCCGTTGAGGACATTGCTGCTTGATTTTCACGAAATCTGCCTCCATTTCTTCTGCTTTCGTCCTCCCCTCCAGCTCTCTGCCATAGAGGCAGAGAGCTGTAGGATTCCCATTAGCATACTCAACAACCTTACTTGACATTTCTACTAGATTACTGTCACTTGGTTTTTCTGTAGGAAACGCAAGCCCGTTGAATAACCGTAGAGCCTCCTTCTTGTTTAAGGACGGTACCTCATAAACACCCTCCACCGGAAACTGATATAGAACTTGTTTGTCTCGGGATGTTATGATTATTAGGCTTGCGAGACCAAAACAATCAAACCCTCCAAGGAAAGATTCGGCTTCCATTGGGTTGCGCACATCGTCAAGAACAACAAGAACTCTTTTCCCTCTTAGTTTTTCGACCGAGTGTTCTTCCCGCAGTATGTGTAGTCCCTTCTCATGAAACTTTACATGGAAGTCTTGGAGGAAGCAAACAGCTTCAAACTTGTGAGACATTTGGTTAAAGACTGCTTGAGCGATGGTAGTCTTGCCTATACCAGGCATACCCCAGATTCCTAGCCGGTAAAAGTCATGAGATTGCTTGCGAATCAAGTTTTCGAGCTCTTCTAGCCTCAAGTAGATCCCTATCTTGCCCGTTGGATACAGCTTCTCGCGCACATCCGCAACAATCTCATCTACTAACTCTGAGTCACTGCAAGTTGTCAACACATGTTTTTTTCGTTATTTGAACTTAAAATATTGTATTCTTTCTTTTTCTCTTCAAAACTCATTTATCAAGTAAAACATCTCTCATGCGTACATATGAATATATCAACTTTATGAGATGTAAATAGTAAATCAACACTTTTCAAAGTTAGCTAGCAATTGTAAATGTATGATTGAACTCGAATCATTCATAGTTCCTTTTTTCTAGGATCATCATAGTTGACAACTTGAAGAACTACAATCTAACGAGAAATAGTAACAATATTTTACTCTATACTTTTTTATAGGATTTGCTTGACAAGTGCTATAGAATATTTTGCTTCTTTTTTTGACTATTTTTTCTACAACACCAAATATTTGCCAATTATTAGTGGGGTTATTGGTTGGTGTATTTTAATTGATTTGAAAATCCAAACTAAAGTGGTGTTATTAAGTCATGTATTTTAATAGAGTTTAAATTTAGGAATAATATACCATTATTCGATTGATAATTCTAAATTTTATTTTAAAATTTAGTGTTATTGAATATTATATTTATAGTTCCTTTTAAGATCTGGTGTTATTCAATGAATGATTTAAATCATGTTTTTAAAATTCAATGTTATTCAACTTAATGTTTTTGTAAAATTATTTGTATTTAAAATTGATTTCAAATCATTGGTTGTGGATTCTCATGAACAAATAACTAAAATCAAAATCCAAGGCACTGCAGAAATTTTAAAATCTACCAATTAAACATATCTTAAATTTTTAAAATTTTATTGATTAAAAACATTAAAAGTTGACTTTAAATCTTTGATTGAATAACATCTCCTAAATCTAGTGTTACTAGTTCTATGATTTTAAAACATATATTGAAATCATGTCTTATTGGTTCTATGATTTATAAATTCTAATTCAAATCAGCTGTTATTCAATCATACTAATTTACTAATAGATTTGATTTCATAATGGAGTTGAATAGATTTGTATGATTTTTTTTTGTCAAAAATACAAAGACTTAAATCTGATGGAAAACTCTAGATTATAAATATTAAATAAAATTCAAATGTTTATTGGTTTATGTATTTTGATTGATTTAGAAATTTATATAGTATTTACAAATCCAAGTAAAATATACCAATATTGAAATGTAACCTACGAATTTTAATTAGTATTTACAGATCTAAAAGTCTTTCCTCGGATTTGAATCTTTGGATTTTTGACAAAGAAACCATTTAAATTCATTATAAAATCAAATATATTTATAGATTCGTATGATTGAATGACACCTAATTTGAATTAGAATTTCTAAATCATAAAATCAATAACACATGATTTTTGGATTTTAAAATTATAGAACATATAGAACTAGATTTGTCTTGGATTTCCAACTCAAATTAAATACACTAACTAATAACCCCTATTTAGATTTGAAAATCTATATATTTTATTTTGTATTTATAAATAGTATATGGATTATATATGATAAGATTTTTAAGGTTACAATTTCTTGTTCTTGTCTGACTCTGACTGTAAAGAGCAAAATTTATAAAATGTTACTCCTTCTAATTTTTAAGTTTTCACACAAAATTAAATTCTTTTAATAAATTTAAATTAATAGTAATTAAATTAAACATATTACAATGTTTTACAAATATATTATACATTATATATTTTTAAATCACAATTTATTATTATTATATTATATATTATAATTTTTAATATAACTGTGAAAATCACAGTTATATTCAGTTTTACGGTTTTCACAAATATATTATATATTATAATTTTTTTTAAATGACAGTTTATTATTATTATATGTAAAGGAAACTTTAAAATTTATTGTTTATTTAATTTTTAAAGACATTTATATTTTGAAAACATAGTGTATATGTTTTAGGTGTTTTCAGACTACAGCAAAAAAAAAAAAACAAACCTACGGCTTAGAAATCTACAACCACACTACAAAATTTACAGTTTTTTAAGAAAAAAACCAAAGTATAGTTTCTAATTTCTACTAAATGGATTTCTAAATAAGTTTTACTGTCATTCATTCAAAGTTAAAATAATAAATAGTAGATCCAAATTTCTTTTTTTGTAAAAAAAGGTTAAACACGGATCTATTAAAAACACAGACCTAACCCCGGGTGGAGGTACAGCCCACGAATGGACCCTCTCCTGGGCATTCAAATGGGTCAAAAGCAATAACCTATATCTGCGTTGCCAGTGGGATTTGAACAAGGTTCGCTGTATTGGGATTTCCCTCAAGCGCCACTGGACTATCGCCACGGATTAAGATCCAAATTTTAGCCAAAAAAACAATGAATAGTAGATAAAAGAGTTACTAATACGAACTTACTTTGGTTGTTCATTTGATTCATGGCCTTGTAACTTGGCGGCTTCAATCAGACCGTTTCGCCATCTTTCGACCCTGTCGTCTTGGTTGAACAAGCTTCGGTGCTCGGCAAAAGCCACTCCAAATCTCTCCAACTGTTGCTCAACCACCGTCGGAGTGACGTCACCGTAAAAGACTGGAATCACCACAGGGCCGTGTTCACGTCGCTGGAGATCCAAAAACTTGGTGAGCGTTTCCAAGGACTGCGGCGAGAAGGCATAGTTTTCAGAGAAAACCACCACAAACACCTTAGCTCCTTCTATGGCCGCTTCAGAGCAATCTTCTCCGAGCAAGTTGGAGATTTTTCTCTGACGCAAAGCCGCCGAGAGATGGCTGACAAAGGAGTAGCGTGTATCCTTAGCGCTGAAGTTGATGAATACATCATGTTGATCCATGCTCGAAGTTTCCATTGATTTTGTTTTGGAGGTTCTTAGATTATTTTGAGTCTCAACTTTCAGTTTCTCTCTCTCTGGACTTGGACAAGATGACATTAAAAAAAAAAAAAAAGTTAAACTAGTATAGCGCCTGTCTCGAGTGCCAAATTAATTATCCCATTGAGAACAATAATATAACCTTTATAAAATGTATCTTCTAATTATTTGTAAACTGATTTACATGTCACTACGATTTTGACAAGATTTGTTAATATGGTAATGATGTATACTAGATTTTTACCCGCGCAACCGCTCGGGTGATTGATTTCATTTATATATTTATAGATATTTAGTTTACTTGAGTGGTATATACTTTTTACCTTAACCATATATTTAAATTTTATATAAATATTTCAAATATAATAAGTTTATAGTTTATATGTCGTAATTAATCACTTGTTTCAAATCGTCACGTGTATTTGTCGCGTTTTATTATATATCTATCTAATTAAGTTTACATTTGATTATAAATAAAACAATATATGCATGAAACAACATATTTAAAAATTAATTTATGTTTTCTTATCTGCATTTCAAAGTTTTGAATTACCTTTTACATTTTTCATTTTTCATCTTTATTCATTTTAGATAAAATATTCTTGTATATATAAAAGTTTAAGATATGTTAATTTGTATACATATATAATATAGTTTAGTGTATTAACCCGTTTGCTAATATATTATATTCTTTTAAAATAAATATTTATATTTATGAAAGTAAAATATATCTTTTTCCTATCAGTCACATTTTTAATTTTTTTTTTGCTGAGTGAAAATTTTGGAAATTTATCATTTTAATGTAATTTTATCATTTAGTTTAGTATAATAATTTTATATAATAGATTATGATTATAAAATGAATAAATTTTGATAGAATTTTTTATTTTTAGTTTAATAAAGGATAACTGAATATATATTAATGTATAATAATATTTTATTATTAATTAAGAAATTATTAAAATTATTTACATAAAATTTTAAGATTGAGATCTTGTTAAAATCTGTTTTCAAGAAATTTTGTTAGAATTTTTAAATTATATATAATTATATTAAATGAAAAGGTATTAAAAGATATTGTGATTAAAGTAGTTACACAAATTTTATATTATTAGTCCTAAGAAATATATTTATAAGCTTTTAAGGGAAAGTCCAACTAAAAAATCACACATGAAAAAAACCATGATTTCTATTTTAATAGTATATATATAAATAGTAATAACTCACAAGCCACTTGCACAAGATAGAATTAGCTAAGGTAGATGGGATTTTTTGTTAAGTGTATATAATTGTTAGAATATTTATAGTTGCAATATGAGCATTTTATGGCACTTAATAGATTAATTATGAGGATTTTGTGGTATACAGATCTTTTATTTTGGAATATTTGTATATTGCAAAAGATTTTGTTTTTGAGTGTGTTTGTTAAGTGCTTTTAAACATTCATTACTTTAAATATATTTTATAGGTCTAAGGTAATAGTTTTAAATATAATAATATGTACTTACTTTCTAGCTATATCTAATAACTTAGTACGGTGTGTATATTGTATTATACGTATTGTAGATCTATATTGCTCTATTCCAGTATATTTGTATACTGTTAACATTAGAATATCTTCATCTAATTAGTTTGGTTTGATTTTCTATCAAGTTCTCATTTTGAACATGTATACAGTGTATGGTTTATAGTTTGAATTGATAAAAAAAAAATATAAACCGGTTTGATATCAAATAAGAAGTTAAGAACATCTTAATCGTTCCCAAAGTTAGAATGAACCTGTGTGGTCAGATGATATACAAAGGTCAAAGGGTTAATGACTTATATATATTGTTTATAATTTTTTATACATGGTTTATATGTTTGAAAGTGTTGACCACAAAATGGAAAATGGTTCCACCGTTAGAGTGAATCGATTTGTTCAGATATTATTTTCTCTTTAGTGAATTAGTTTAAATAAAATTCGGTAGTTTAAAGGAAAGGAATATTAGTTAGTATAATATACAATGTTTTCGGTTAGTGAGAGAATTAATTGATATGATTTAAAATAAATAACTTTCTAGCAAAAGTCCATTTTAAAATATCACACATGAAATAAGTTGTGACTTCTGTTTTAATAGTATAGATATAACTGAATTTTTGTATAAATATTTATGCTGACAAATTATTTAAATATATTAATAACTAATAATTTATATATCACCATTGGATTAATATATATCACATTAATAAAAAAAATAACTATCTATAGTTACAAATATATCTTTACATCAACTTATATATCATATTATATATATGTAATCAAATTAGTTGTAAATGTGCATCAACAAATACAAAACTAAAATAATACTAGTCAAATAAATATTTATGATGGTTAAATGATTAAAAATTTTGGTTCATTATATTAATTAACAATTTAATTTTTACCAGTTTAGCGTATATTAACTAAAACAAATTTAATTCAAAGTTTATTAGAATTTATATATTTAAATATAGACTTATTTTAAACTACCTGCTAAGAGACATATTTAAAATAAATAAGCATTAAATACAATCTGATATAATTTAAAGTTTATTCTTAAAAGGTGTAATGTTAACTTTATTAAAAAAAATAGAATAAAAGTGAAATAGTTAAATCAAATCAAAATAAAGAAGGTTAAAAAAATACATTTGTGGTTTTACTTTTATTCCAGACCGGTGAAGTTAAATTATACAAATAGTAATTTCCAAATGTAAACTAATTTCTTACATCAGAATATTCTATTAAAATTATTATTTAGGTACATGGTGCATGGATATTATATTATTAGAAGTTTGAAGTTTTATATCATATTTAAATATGTTTAAATAACTATATATTATTACTATATGATAAGAAACATATTTAAATAAATAATCATTAAATATAATATAATTAAGTAATTATTTTTTATAAAATGTAATCTAACTCTACCGAAATTTAAATAAAATAATGAAATGTTAATCCAAAATCAAAAGAAATAAAACTAAAAAATACATTTATGGTTTAATTTTTCCAAACTGATAAAATTAAAACAAAAAATATTGACATATCTATCAACCTCCATTCCATCCGAACTATATAGCGTGAACCAGGAACTAAAATACCATCACTATAGAGACGAATTGTTCTACTAAATTTGATGATTGTTCTACTAAATTTGATGCATTTGCAATCAAGTGACATTTGGCCTTGTATTTCACTAGAACCACACTTCAATATTGTTGTTTGTAAGTGGGTTTGCAGTAACTCGCCTTTACCTAGACTCTACATTGCAGTAACTCGCCTTCACCTAGAATCGATTATCTCAATTTATGCACAAACCTACTGAAGCTACTGGCGATTAAGGAAGCATATTCTAAGATACTTGGTCGAGACAACAACTAATGATATTATTTCTCATCCAAACACTATGAGTCTACATGCCTTCTCAGATGTGGATCGAGTCGGACACAAATATGAATGTGAAGAAAAAATAAGGAGTAGCTTGGTCATCAACCAAAGTATAGTACATCGTAGTAGCGTATACATCAACATAAATTTAAGGAATCAACAACCTACTAATGGAAATCGTTGTCACAGATGACATATAGCTCTAGATTACCATTTTATTTGAGGTCACATTCAGCATGCCTTGCTATATTACATACGTATCAACAAAATATCTATGGGCAGATGCTCTTGACATAATAAACATGATTGAAATTGCAACCAGTCTTTCATCATAAAGGAACATGTTAAAGAATAACTTTATTTGCCATTCATAGTCAGATGCTTTTATTGCTCAATACTCCCTTTGTTTTTAATATATGACATTTTAGAATTGTATACAAATTTTTAAAAATATTTAATTATTTCATATTTTTATATAAAACATCGTTTATAATTGAAAAATTCACTAGAATAGTCTTTTTGGTTTATTTTCACAAGAAGAACCCCAAATGAAAATATGATCAAAATAGATTTCTTTAAAAGGTAAATAGAGTAAAGAGGTGGATTTTGTGGGTGGGGTTTAAAATTTTAAATAAAAAATAAAAATGAAATATTTAAAAAATATTTTTAAAAAATAGTTTCAAAAATTAATTTTAAATTTCAAAAAGAAAATTTGAAAAAAAATCGAAAAAGAAATTATAAAAAAGTCTGAATTCAAAAACATATAATTCGAAACTAAAAAAATATTTTTTATTTTATTTTTATTTATATTTATAAAACAAAAGATAGTTGGGTGTTTTGCCAAACTTCTTTTGTCATGTACTTAATTGAAAGTTCTTTGCTGACAAAAATCTAGAAAGTGGTTATTTGAAAAAATGCTTATACTATTTATACAATCACCGTTCATTCAATAATAAAATAGAAAGTATAATATGATTAGTCATATAACATTAATTATTAGTAAATTTTACATAAAAATTAAAAATATAGTCTAATTTGGAACAAGCAATGCCTCCTAAAACATTAAGTAATAAAAACGGAAGGAGTATTAACTTTCGTAATTAGCTAGACCTAATTATTTTATTTTAATCGTTATGATGCCAGGAATGCAACTATCGACTAATATACTTTTTTGGATAAAATCATTGACATTAGGACATAAGATCTATTACTATCCTCAATAGAGAAATACTCCCAAAATTTCTCAACCAATAAATAAAATTATTATTTCAATTATTTATTTTGATTTATGTTTCTTTTACATTCAGAGTCCTTTTTTCCTGAAGAGGCCAGTCCCACTTTTTTTCTCCTGAAGAGGCCAGTCCCATTTTTTTCACCTGTTTCTATCTTCTCTCTCTTCTTTTTACATTTTTTTTATTATCTACAAAACTCAGCAGATATTATCACTGTAGACGCTCTTAGAGCAGCATTAACCCTCGTAACTTAACACGAGTTTCTAGAAATTAAATAATTAAAATAAATAAAAATTAGGAAAGAGAAAATTGAGAGACTCTTAATTTAGAACATTAAGAAACGGTGCTAGTCCTGACACATATATGTGTAACATAGTTATTGGTTCTATTTTATAAAGAAAAATGAAAATATATATATATATATATTTATATGATATTATTTTTTTTTCCTTTTAAGAGTCTTTCACACAGTTTTAGAGTTGATGATGCTCTTAGAAAGTAAAATTAACTTTTCCTCTGATTTAACTTTATGATAGCTAATCATATTTAATGGCATTACGGAAATCAATCCTGCATGTGGAAGACAATAACTGAATATAAAAGGAATACTGACTTCATTTGAGGGAAGACTTTTGGTGAGTGCAATATGCCAATTAAAAAAGACCAGTGAATGATAAAGAAAACACTAGTGAGAGAAGATAAAGACCTGGGAACTCTAAATTATTTTCAGTATAAAAGTTATTAAATATTTATAATTGTGATTAATATATATTAATATATATATATATAATGGGCGACATGTAGCATGTTCTAACATTTTAAATGGAAATAGATCTCTACATAGTGTGAACAACAAACTCAGGTCGATGATGTCGTCCAATCTTGCACGTGATATAAGTTTGTAAGTCGTAGGAGTGGGCATTCCAATTTGAATTAGGGTTCGGTTTGGATTTATTTTTATTTATCTCTTTAATAAAAATTTATTTTTGTCATTTTTTATTACGAAATTTTTAATATAAAATCTTAAAATGGTTATTTAAAAAAATAATCTTTATTATTTATCAAATCACTGTTCAGTTAATAATAAAATAGAATGTATAACATAATTAGTCATATAATATTAAGTAATTTTACATAGAAAATTAAAAAAATTAAAAAAATCAGGCTTGACTGAGATTTGCAACGGAACTGGAGGCTATTAAAACCCTGCTAATCTGCTTTCCGGAGTTTGAGATTTGCCACATTCCGAGGGCTCACAATGGAGTGGCTGATGCTTTGGCCAAAACTGCTCGTAATTTTCATAGAGACTTATGTTTTGTTGGTAATTCTATTTCGGTCTGGGTTCCTAGACCACCTCAAGTTTAAGTAATAGAATTGTTGTTCGATGTCAAAAAAAAAAAATTAAAAAAATTAGTTTAATTTGGAACAAACAATTTATTCTAAAACAGTAAGTATTAAAAATGGAAGGAGTATTAACTTCTTTTTTTTTGAAAAAAAAAACAAGGAGTATTAACTTCCATAATTAGCTAGACCTAATTATCCCTTCTTATTAATAGAGAAACATTTTAGGAGAGTAACCTTTAATTAGTAAATTATTTACACTCATGCCATTGATGAGGTAGGTACTCATGCCATTGATGAGGTGTCACTTTCATAATAACTTTCAGCCCATATAATTAATTTCCCTTATTAGACTATTTACATAATATACCATTGACATTAAACCTACAAATAATCATTGTCTCCTTTCAAATAATACGCGCTTTACATAATTTTTATAAATACTTTTAAGGATTGTACTATAAACATTTACTCTAAGCCTAGGATCTAAGAAACACGTACACATAAGAAATTAAATATAGAACACCTATCGACCCCATATTTGAATAATAGACTATTTTTAATTTCACATACGAAAGCATATATTTTGTGCATGAATTATACCACTTGATTTTTTTGTTCCATTTTTTTGACCACCTTGAAAATGTAGAACTCTTTGTAATGGTTCTTTGACTTCTACATTTGATAATTTGTACTGAAGTGACACGAACACAAGAATTCATAAACAAATAACCTGTTGTAAATGTAGGCACATTAAAACCATTTATTTTTGCCACCTTGAAACCATTTTATTGACATACTGAAACTATTTCTATTGGCCACATAAAAATTATCTTCTGAAACAAATTGAATTACATATGCCTTAAAGTGGTTAGATATCACCTCACTCTGCCATATATTTGCTGGAAGCCTGGAACATAGCAGACATTTAATAACCACAGTATTGTCCTTAAACTACATTCATACAACTTTTGTACTATTGGGTGAGTCCATTTTAATAACATGTATTTTATGTAATGTAACCGAGACAAACATATATTAATATAACTAATACGTTCAAAATAACATAATATTATATAATAGTAAAATTTTGTAACTGCATTTATTAATTTTGGAAAACTATGTACCTTTTAAATTTTATTTGTGGAAAACCTATTTACAAACTACAATAATATACATTTAGAATATAAAACTTTGTATCTATAATCTTTAGAAATATCTAAAAAATAATATATACGCAATCACAATTTAATCTTTCCTCATAGGTAATAAGATAACATATTTAATTTAAACTTAAATTAGGTAATTATATGTCAACAAAATTATACCATATAGAAAAATATTAATTACACAAATATTGTTATAAGTTATGACTTATGATACACATATGTAAAGATATCTCATTTTTTAATTTATAGTTATATAAGGTTTTTAATATATCGTTCAGATTTATTGCAGTTCCTAAACTAATGTGTTATATATATAGGGAAAATTGCCAAAAATGACTCAAAACTTGATTTGAAATGCAAAAGTAAACCCAAACTTGAATCAAATGCAAAAGTAACCTAAAAGGCTATTGAAATTACAACCAGCCCCTTGTGAACAAACAAGAAAAACAAATTTTGTTTTACGTTTCTAACCCTCGCAAGTCTTCTGTCCAGACGACTTTCAAGTAAGTCTTCTGGAAGACTTACTTGAAAGTTGTCTAGTATAGTTCTTCTTAAAAATATATTAATTTAAAAAAAATATTTTGATAAGTGAAAAATTGAAATCATGTAATTAACATATGTTTTAAGATATATAAATTAATATAAACAAAAGTTAAATTTTTCAGCATATATGAGTGAAAATAGTGAGTTTAAATATTCCCGCTTAAATATTTTAGTTTCCCGCTAAAAATATTTTGGTTTCCCTCTAAGTATATTAAATCTTCTAGACGACTTACTTGTAAGTCGTCTATCTTCTGGACGACTTACATGTAAGTCATCCTAATATTCCCGCTTGAATATTTTAGTTTCCCGCTAAAAATATTTTGGTTTCCCTCTAAGTATATTAAGTCTTCTGGACGACTTACTTGTAAGTCGTCTATCTTCTGGACGACTTACATGTAAGTCGTCTATCTTCTGGACGACTTACAAGTAAGTCTTCTATCTGGACGACTTACTGGTAAGTTGTCTGGACGACTTACAAGTAAGTCGTCTATACTCTGGACGACTTACTTGTAAGTCGTCCAGATAGAAGACTTACCAATAAGTTGTCCAGATAGAAGACTTACCAGTAAGTCGTCTAGATAGAAGACTTACCAGTAAGTCGTCCAGATAGAAGACGTATCAGTAAGTTGTCTGAGTCTTCTAGACAACTTATTTGTAAGTCGTCTTGACCAGAAGACTTACAAGTAAGTCTTCTACAGCCAGACAACTTACATGTAAGTCTTCTACGCGAACAGATCTGGAAAATTTTCAATTTAATACCATAAACTAGTAAGATGACTTCCTTAGCACACACAGTTTTCTACAACCACCCAGAACCTGAAACGAAGGTAACCCACCAAGAATAGTATACTTGAATAGCTCTATTAACCATAAAATTTTTGCAATCAAAAGCTTGAGTTTTTTGGATGAATTTGGAGACAAAGTGAAAGAGATGTTGTTTTTAGTTCATAACAACTGAGAAAGAGAGTGTGTAAATCGATTTTAGATGCATTAAGAGCTTCAAATTGGTTGTTCATGGTGGTTGGGATATTGATGGCAATGACAATCTTGTAAATACTTGAAGATGACAAGGTTGACAGAGTAAAAAAAGCTATTTTCGAAAAAAAAAATTAATGGCATTTTTGTAAATAATGTGAACATGTGGGATGAATATGACAAAAGAAAAATAAAAGAGAAGGAGAGGTTAGTTTTGCATTTAACTTTGAGTTTTGAGTCAAATTTGCAAAAAGCCCATATATATATCATGATTTTTGTATAGATAATGAATACACAGTCACAACATTTATCTATATTAGTTTAAATGGAATAAAAATTATATTTAGTGTTGAACTAAATTTTATAATTAAAAAAGAAAATTGAGTCCATCAGTTTAGCACAAGACATGGTATATTAATCATGAGATTTGTTATGTATTATAAAATTAATATTCGTAACATAAATCTTTTATAAATTCTCTCATCTTGCGCAAAACGCATGTCTCTATCTAGTTTTATTTTATTTTCGGATCAGATCATTATGATACCAAGAATGCCAATATCGACTAATCTATTTTTTTTTTGGATCAGATCATTGACGTTAGGACAATAAGATCTACTAATAAGATTTCTTTAGAAAGTAAAATTAATTTGAAATTTTTTACTCTGATTTAAATAGCTAATCAGATTTAATGGTATTACGGAATCATGCATGTGGAATACAATAACTGAATATAAAAGATTTACAGACTTCATTTTGAGGGAAGACTTTTGGTGAGTACAATAAGTCAATTAAAAAATACCAGTGAATATTAAAGAAAAGACTAGTGAAAGAAGATAAAGACCTGGGAACTCTAAATTATTTTCAGTAAAAAGATTTTATTCAGTATATAATTGTGTTAATATATACTCCATCCGTTTCATATTAAGTATCATTGTAGAGATTTTTTTTGTTACAAAATAAGTGTCGTTTTCGATTTTCGATACAAAATTTATTAGTTTTATAGTGTAATTTATTTTTCTATTGATTGAAATATAGTTAGGTGTACATATAATTGTGTTTTTTATAAAATATATGCATATTATTTATTTCCTTAATCCGTATGAACAAAACTAAAATGACACTTAATATGAAACAGAGGGAGAAGTATATACATAATGGACGAGACATGTAGCATGGTCAAACATTTTAGTAACTGAAATAGTTCTCTACATGTTGTGAACAACAAACTCATGTCGACGATGTCGTCCAATCTTGAACGTGATATAAGTTTGTAAGTCATAGGAGTTGGCATTTCGATTTGAATTAGGGTTCAGATTCGATTTGATTAATTTGGGCCCAAGAAAGTTTTAACTAAAATCAACCGAAATTAGTTTGGTATGATTTGTATTAGGTCTTGTTCGGTTTTACTTCGATGTGGTTTGTATTTGTTTGGTTTGTGTTTAATTTGGTTTAGTTTAGCTTTTGCTTGTGTTTTCAGTTTACTCGAGTTGATTTTTTTTAGTTCGGTTACAAAAATATAACTTATAAAAACATAAAACAAATTAACCTTATTAAGTATCCTTAATGCTAAATTAATTTAACCAAGTTGATTTAGAGTTTATTTTAACCAAGAATATCTAAATCAACTTGGTTAAATTAATTTAAACTGTTTTTAATTTCACATACGAAAGCATATAATTTTGTGCATGATTTATACCACTTGATTTTTTTGTTCCATTTTGTTTGACCACCTTGACAATGTAGAACTCTTTGTAACGGTTCTTTGACTTCTCCATTTGATAATTTGTATTGAAGTGACACGAACACAATAATTTTTAAACAAATAACCTGTTGTAAATGTAGGCACATTAAAACCATTTATTTTTGCCACCTTGAAACCATTTTATTGACATACTGAAACTATTTCTATTGGCCACACAAAAAATATCTTCTGAAACAAATTGAATTACATATGCCTTAAAGTGGTTATATATCACCTCACTCTGCCATATATTTGCTGGAAGCCTGGAACATAGCAGACATTTAATAACCACAGTATTGTCCTTAAACTACATTCATACAACTTTTGTACTATTGGGTGAGTCCATTTTAATAACATGTAGTTTATGTAATGTAACCGAGACAAACATACATTATTATAACTAATACCTTCAAAATAACATAATATTATATAATAGGAAAATTTTGTAACTGCATTTATTAATTTTGGAAAACTACATACCTTTTAAATTTTATTTTTGGAAAATCTATTTACAAACTACAATAATATACATTTAGAATATAAAATTTTATATCTCTAATCTTTAGAAATATCTAAAAAATAATATATACGCAATCACAATTTAATCTTTCCTCATAGGTAACAAGATAACATATCTAATTTAAACTTAAATTAGGTAATTATATGTCAACAAAATTATACCATATAGAAAAAAATATTAATTACACAAATATTGTTATAAGTTATGACTTACGATACACATATATACAGATATCTCATTTTTTAATTTATAGTTATATAAGGTTTTTAATATATCGTCCAAATTTATTGCAGTTCCTAAACTAATGTGTTATATATATCATGATTTTTGTATAGATAATGAATACACAGTCACAACATTTATCTATATTAGTTTAAATGGAATAAAAATTATATTTAGTGTTGAACTAAATTTTATAATTAAAAAAGAAAATTGAGTCCATCAGTTTAGCACAAGACATGGTATATTAATCATGAGATTTGTTACGTATTATAAAATTAATATTCGTAACATAAATCTTTTATAAATTCTCTCATTTTGCGCAAAGCGCATGTCTCTATCTAGTTTTATTTTATTTTTGGATCAGATCATTATGATGCCAAAAATGCCACTATCGACTAATCTATTTTTTTAGATCAGATCATTGACATTAGGACAATAAGATTTACTAATAAGATTTCTTTAGAAAGTAAAATTAATTTGAAATCTTTTACTCTGATTTAAATAGCTAATCAGATTTAATGGTATTACGGAAATCAATCATGCATGTGGAAGACAATAACTGAATATAAAAGAATTACAGACTTCATTTTGAGGGAAGACTTTTGGTGAGTACAATAAGTCAATTAAAAAAGCCCAGTGAATATTAAAGAAAAGACTAGTGAAAGAAGATAAAGACCTAGGAACTCTAAATTATTTTCAGTAAAAAGATTTTATTCAGTATATATAATTGTGTTAATATATAATCCATCCGTTTCATATTAAGTGTCGTTGTAGAGATTTTTTTTGTTATAAAATATAAGTGTCGTTTTTAACTTTCGATGTAAAATTTATTAGTTTTATAGTGCAATTTATTTTTCTATTGATTGAAATATAGTTACGTGTACATATAATTGTGTTTTTTTTATAAAATATATGCAAAATTATTTATTTCCTTAACCCTTATGAACAAAACTAAAATGACACTTAATATGAAACAGAGGGAGTAATATATACATAATGGGCGAGACATGTAGCATGGTCAAACGTTTTAGTAACTGAAATAGTTCTCTACATGTTGTGAACAACAAACTCATGTCGACGATGTCGTCCAATCTTGAACGTGATATAAGTTTGTAAGTCATAGGAGTGGGCATTTCGATTTGAATTAGGGTTCGGGTTCGAGTTGATTAATTTGGGCCCAAGAAAGTTTTAACTAAAATCAACCGAAATTAGTTTGGTTCGATTTGTATTCGGTCTTATTCGGTCTTACTCGGTTTTACTTCAATGTGGTTTGTATTTGTTTGGTTTAGTTTAGTGTTTGCTTGTGTTTTCAGTTTACTCGAGTTGATTTTTTTTTTAGTCCGGTTACAAAAATATAACTTATAAAAACATAAAACAAATTAATCTTATTAAGTATCCTTAATGCTAAATTAATTTAACCAAGTTGATTTAGAGTTTATTTTAACCAAGAATATCTAAATCAACTTGGTTAAATTAATTTAAACTGTTTTTAATTTCACATACGAAAGCATATATTTTGTGCATGATTTATACCACTTGATTTTTTTATTCTATTTTGTTTGAACACCTTGACAATTTAGAACTCTTTGTAATGGTTCTTTGAATTCTCGATTTGATAATTTGTATTGAAATGACACGAACACAAGAATTTATAAACAAATAACCTGTTGTAAATGTAGGCACATTAAAACCGTGTATGGTCGTTGTTTCATTAATCAAATTCAGAAAAAAAAAACCCATTTATTTTGGCCACCTTGAAACCATTTTATTGACATACTGAAACTATTTCTATTGGCCACACAAAAAATATCTTCTGAAACAAATTGAATTACATATGCCTTAAAGTGGTTATATATCACCTCACTCTGCCATATATTTGCTGGAAGCCTGGAACATAGCAGACATTCAATAACCACAGTATTGTCCTTAAACTACATTCATACAACTTTTGTACTATTGGGTGAGTCCATTTTAATAACATGTACTTTATGTAATGTAACCGAGACAATCATACATTATTATAACTAATACCTTCAAAATAACATAATATTATATAATAGGGAAATTTTGTAACTGCATTTATTAATTTTGGAAAACTACATACCTTTTAAATTTTATTTTTGGAAAATCTATTTACGAACTACAATAATATACATTTAGAATATAAAATTTTGTATCTATAATCTTTAGAAATATCTAAAAAATAATATATACGCAATCACAATTTAATCTTTCCTCGTAGGTAACAAGATAACATATCTAATTTAAACTTAAATTAGGTAATTAAATGTCAACAAAATTATACCATATAGAAAAAAATATTAATTACACAAATATTGTTATAAGTTATGACTTACGATACACATATGTAAAGATATCTCATTTTTTAATTTATAGTTATATAAGGTTTTTAATATATCATCCAAATTTATTGCAGTTCCTTAACTAATGTGTTATATATATCATGATTTTTGTATAGATAATGAATACACAGTCACAACATTTATCTATATTAGTTTAAATGGAATAAAAATTATATTTAGTGTTGAACTAAATTTTATAATTAAAAAAAAAATTGAGTCCATCAGTTTAGCACAAGACATAGTATATTAATCATGAGATTTGTTACGTATTATAAAATTAATATTCGTAACATAATTTTTTTATAAATTCTCTCATCTTGCGCAAAGCGCATGTCTCTATCTAGTTTTATTTTATTTTTGGATCACATCATCATGATGCCAGGAATGCCACTATCGACTAATCTATTTTTTGGATCAGATCATTGACATTAGGACAATAAGATCTACTAATAAGATTTCTTTAGAAAGTAAATTTAATTTGAAATCTTTTACTCTGATTTAAATAGCTAATCAGATTTAATGGTATTACGGAAATCAATCATGCATGTGGAAGACAATAACTGAATATAAAAGTATAAAAGAATTACAGACTTCATTTTGAGGGAAGACTTTTGGTGAGTACAATAAGTCAATTAAAAAAGACCAGTGAATATTAAAAAAAAGACTAGTGAAAGAAGATAAAGACCCGGGAACTCTAAATTATTTTCAGTAAAAAGATTTTATTCAGTATATATAATTGTGTTAATATATACTCCATCTGTTTCATATTAAGTGTCGTTTTCAACTTTCGATGCAAAATTTATTAGTTTTATAGTGCAATTTATTTTTCTATTGATTGAAATATAGTTACGTGTACATATAATTGTGTTTTTTATAAAATATATACAAAATTATTTATTTCCTTAATCCTTATGAACAAAACTAAAATGATACTTAATATGAAACAGAGGGAGTAGTATATACATAATGGGCGAGACATGTAGCATGGTCAAACGTTTTAGTAACTGAAATAGTTCTCTACATGTTGTGAACAACAAACTCATGTCGACGATGTCGTCCAATCTTGAACGTGATATAAGTTTGTAAGTCATAGGAGTGGACATTTCGATTTGAATTAGGGTTCGGGTTCGAGTTGATTAATTTGGGCCCAAGAAAGTTTTAAATAAAATCAACCGTAATTAGTTTGGTTCGATTTGTATTCGGTCTTATTCGGTTTTACTTCGATGTGGTTTGTATTTGTTTGGTTTAGTTTAGCTTTAGCTTGTGTTTTCAGTTTACGCGAGTTGATTTTTTTTAGTTCGGTTACAAAAATATAACTTATAAAAACATAAAAAAAAATAATCTTATTAAGTATCCTTAATGCTAAATTAATTTAACCAAGTTGATTTAGAGTTTATTTTAACCAAGAATATCTAAATCAACTTGGTTAAATTAATTTATACTGTTTTTAATTTCACATACGAAAGCATATATTTTGTGCATGATTTATACCACTTGATTTTTTTGTTCCATTTTGTTTGAACACCTTGACAATTTAGAACTCTTTGTAATGGTTCTTTGAATTCTCCATTTGATAATTTGTATTGAAATGACACGAACACAAGAATTTATAAACAAATAACCTGTTGTAAATGTAGGCACATTAAAACCGTGTATGGTCGTTGTTTCATTAATCAAATTCAGAAGAAAAAAAACCATTTATTTTGGCCACCTTGAAACCATTTTATTGACATACTGAAACTATCTCTATTGGCCACACAAAAAAATATCTTCTGAAACAAATTGAATTACATATGCCTTAAAGTGGTTATATATCACCTCACTCTGCCATATATTTGCTGGAAGCCTGAACATAGCAGACATTCAATAACCACAGTATTGTCCTTAACTACATTCATACAACTTTTGTACTATTGGGTGAGTCCATTTTAATAACATGTATTTTATGTAATGTAACCGAGACAATCATACATTATTATAACTAATACTTTCAATATAACATAATATTATATAATAGGGAAATTTTGTAACTGCATTTATTAATTTTGGAAAACTACATACCTTTTAAATTTGATTTTTGGAGAATCTATTTACAAACTAAATAATATACATTTAGAATATAAAATTTTGTATCTATAATCTTTAGAAATATCTAAAAAATAATATATACGCAATCACAATTTAATCTTTCCTCATAGGTAATAAGATAACATATCTAATTTAACTTAAATTAGGTAATTATATGTCAACAAAATTATACCATATAGAAAAAATATTAATTACACAAATATTGTTATAAATTATGACTTACGATACACATATGTAAAGATATCTCATTTTTTTATTTATAGTTATATAAGGTTTTGAATATATCGTCCTAATTTATTGCAGTTCCTAAACTAATGTGTTATATATATCATGATTTTTTTATATATAATGAATACACAGTCACAACATTTATCTATATTAGTTTAAATGGAATAAAAATTATATTTAGTGTTGAGCTAAATTTTATAATTAAAAAAAAAATTGAGTCCATCAGTTTAACACAAGACATGGTATATTAATCATGAGATTTGTTACGTATTATAAAATTAATATTCGTAACATAAATCTTTTATAAATTCTCTCATCTTGCGCAAAGCGCAAGTCTCTATCTAGGTTTATTTTATTTTTGATCAGATCATTATGATGCCAGGAATGCCACTATCGACTAATCTATTTTTTGGATCAGATCATGACATTAGGACATAAGATCTACTAATAAGATTTCTTAGAAGTAAATTATAATTTGAAATCTTTTACTCTGATTTAAATAGCTAATCAGATTTAATGATATTAAGGAAATTAATCATGCAGTGAAGACAATAACTGAATATAAAAGAATTACATACTTCATTTGAGGGAAGACTTTGTGAGTACAATAAGTCAATTAAAAAAGACCAGTGAATATTAAAGAAAAGACTAGTGAAGAAGATAAAGAACCTGCTCAGGAGCTCTAAATTATTTTCAGTAAAACAGATTTTATTCAGTATATATAATTGTGTTAATATATACTCCATCCGTTTCATATAAGTGTCGTTGTAGAGATGTTATAAAATAAGTGTCGTTTTCAACTTTCGATATTAAAAATTTATTAGTTTTATAGTGCAATTAATTTTCTATTGATTGAAATATAGTTACGTGTACCATATAATTGTGTTTTTATTAAAATATATGCCAAAATTATTTATTTCCTTAATCCTATGAACAAAACTAAAATGACACTTAATATGAACAGAGTGAGTAGCTATATACATACATGGGCGAGACATGTAGCATGCGTCAAACGTTTAAGTAACTGAAATAGTTCTCTACATGTCGTGAACAACAAACTCATGTCGACGATGTCGTCCACATCTTGAACATTATATAAGTGTAGCTCATGGAGTGGTGCATTTCGATTTGAATTAGAGTCAGGTTCGAGTTGATTAATGTTGGGTCCCACAGATAGTTTTAACTAAAGATCAAACCCAAATAGCTCTGGTTCGATTTGGTATTCGTCTTGAGTTCGCGTCACATTTACTTCGATAGCACCCGCCGTTCTGTATTGTTTGGTTTGAGTTTAATTCGAGATCTAGTGTTTAGCTCTTTGCTTGTGTTTTCAGTTTACTCGAGATTGATACTCTCTCTAGCGTTCGATTACAAAAGGTATTAATTTTAATCCGAAAAACACATAAAAAACAAATCTACCTCTAGTTATCGTATTCTTAATGCTAAA